>WOVY01001020.1:52500-132500 GCA_013436015.1 Rhipicephalus annulatus | reverse complement strand
GTTTTTTTTTTCGCGCAACTCGTGTTCATTTTTTTTCGGTGGCCACGGCAGTAAAGGCAAGTAATTCAATACATTTACGCAATAGCTTTCTATGGATAGTTCATTCACATGACGTCCTTGGGAAGGCCAGTAGGGACTGCAAGGCCTAACGTTGGCTGGGAGCAATCCCATTCCCCGTCTGGTCCTTGCCAAACGTCCTCACACTAAGTATTGCCGTGGCCACCTCGCACCACATAAGACTGTGGAAATGTATGTTTTTAGCAGAACTATGCTCCTCTAAAAAAAGGAAGAAAAAGAAACAACATTAGAATCCTCGCACTGCGGTTAAGTGAATGCCAGGGAAAATTTGCGCACTTAACGAATCTGCAGTGAAAGCAAGGGTGATTAACCTTAGTTATTGAGTGTATAGTTCATCACCGGTTGGTGGCATGCAAGGCAAGTCGATCGGACACACACTACAAGTACCTTAAAAAAAAACATCGGTGATCCCTCTTTTGCGAAATTGGTAATGCTCAACAGTACACGAAAGTGAAAATTGTCTTCACCGAGGTAGTAAAGCATTTATTTTGATTGTTTCGCCGCAGAAGCAAAGGACTGAATGCTAGCAACGAATTGAAATTTTATACGAAGAACGGCAAGTAGCTCGAAACTTACAGTGTGCACCTCATGCAGAAGGCACGTACAAAGTGAGCTTACACAGCATGAGCGTGGAGAAACAACTGTCTCAGCTGGACACTTAAAGCACGCTGCTCAATCAGAAAGAAAGACGCACGAAACAAACACACAAATATGCACAGGACGAGCGCGAACAACTCTCACTATTCTTACTTCATCGTATGTGAGCAGAGTGCTCTTTTAGTAAACACTGCTGCGGCCGCGAGCGAAGTGACCTTCGCTCTCTTCTTAATCACAAGTATGATCTCATAAGCGCGTGCGCCGTCCGAGAGACCATGACCTGTAGAAGCGCACGCCCAAAGAAATGCGAGAGGCACGCAACGCGAGGCCATTCTGCCATCTCGCCACTAATGACGACAACGCGGTGAAGTTGAGCAGCTCCGAAGACCGCAAATGAAATATAGTGTGTATAAATGGCTTGCCGTTAGCAAGCTTGACAATGTGTGCTCCGTGGGACAGTGATTTGCATAGCGCGCTGCAAAGTGAGAGAGGTCACTAGTTCAACGCCCCGATACAAAATTTTTTCTTCATGTTTTTTTTTTCTTTGAAATCTCTTAGTATGTATTTTACTGCGTTATATCCGTGACGGAAATACGACAGCGGAGCCGTGGTGGACTACGGCTTAAAAAATTGGCAGATCCCACGTACAGTGGGAATCGGTGATATTCGAAGCACGAAAAGAAAGGTTAATGTGTCCCTTTAAAATCAGCATAACGTTACGAGATGGAGGTAAATAATGCCGTACGTGACTTACATGTCATTATTATCATGTTTGGATGTCTCATTGACCTTCGTCATTTCTTCAAGTCACGTGATACCAAATTTAGTATACGTGGAGCAAGCGAAAGAGCCGTTGAGCACACTATTAGCGTAGTATATTGTCATGTTCCTACATGACACGCGTGTCAGCATTACCATGTTTGCACCTGTTATATATTTCGTGATCCATTTACGTCACGTAACACCTAATTTGGTATATATGGAGCTATCAAAAGAGCCGCGAGCGCATCACGAAGGGCCCGATGTACTTCAATGTAGCGTTGACGCGCGCGCACGCTGGGCACAACGACGCTACGTTAGCAAAACGCGAGCACTCTATAGT
Source organism: Rhipicephalus annulatus (assembly GCA_013436015.1). NCBI lineage: Eukaryota > Metazoa > Arthropoda > Arachnida > Ixodida > Ixodidae > Rhipicephalus > Rhipicephalus annulatus. Next base: position 130,723 of record WOVY01001020.1, on the reverse strand, counting down.
CTGACGCAAAGTGCGACAGGTGCGACCAGCGTCCGTCGGTGCGGCCCGACGGGAACCGGCACGAAGTTCGCGCCGATACTTTACCTAGACAACACTGCGTGTCCCTCTTTTCGTGACGAAGGGATGCAGACGCACTGAAATGCGCATGCGTTGAAGCAACGCAGCGCGGCGCATGCCTGCGAGTATATGGCAAAAGCAGCGCCTGGCGACACAACACCGGTGTGACGCGACGAAATGAACACCGGCGAGCGCGCGCACCGCGTCACGTCGAAATTTAGTAGTGTCTTGACTGTGGCATGTAGTCATGTTCTCACATGACATGCTTCTAATGATTATCATGTTTGCACCAGTCACATACCTTCATTACCCATTGACGTCACGTAATGCCGAATTTGGCATATCTGAAGCTAGCGAAATGGCCATGAGTGCATCGTCAGTGTGGCATGTAGTCATGTTGTTACATGGCACGCATGTCATGATTATCATGTTTGGACGTGCCATTTATTTATATCCACCATTTGCGTCACCTAATACCGAGTTTGGTACATGTGAAGCTAGCGAAACGGCCGCGAGCGCATCATGAGTGTAGCATGTAGCCATGCTGTTAGATGACACGCATCTCATGTTTATCATGTTTGCACCAGTATCATACCTCCGTCATCCGTTCACGTCCCGTAATACCAAATTTGGTATAAGTGAAGCCAGAGACACGGCCACCAGTGCCTCATCAGCGTGGCATGTAGCCTTGTTGTTACATGACACACATCTAATGATTATCATGTTTGCATCAGTCACATACCTTCATCATCTATTTATGTACAGTAATACCGAATTTGGTATATGTGACGCTAGCGAAACGGCCGTGAGCGCATCATGAGTGTGGCATGTAGTCATGTTGTTACATGACACGCATGTCATGATTTTCATCTTAGGGTCTGTCACTTGTGTTCGCCATGCAATCTTGTCATACCATACCAATTTTGAAACATGCCATGTGAACGGAACCACCGCAAGAGCTGCAGGACCACGAAATGTAAATCAAGACATTCATGACATACATATCATGATTTTTATGTCATGACTAGTCAAATATGTTCTTTAGACAATCATGTTATGCCATACGTGAAGAAGAAATGGACATGGGCAGGGCATGTAGCGCGTAGACAGGATAACCGCTGGTCATTAAGGGTAACTGACTGGATTCCCAGAGAAGGGAAGCGGGTTAGGGGGAGACAGAAGGTTAGGTGGGCAGATGAGATTGAGAAGTTTGCGGGTATAAATTGGCAGCAGCAAGCACAGGACCGGGTTAACTGGCGGAACATGGGAGAGGCCTTTGTCCTGCAGTGGACGTAGTCAGGCTGATGATGATGATGATGATGATGATGATGATGATGATGATGTTATGCCATACCAAATTTGTTATTGATACCATTATCGAAACGGCCAGGAGAGCTGAAAGTCGTAGGTGGCTAGATAGATAGATCGATAGATGGATAGATAGATAGATAGATAGATAGATAGATAGATAGATAGATAGATAGATAGATAGATAGATAGATACGCTTAAAACTTTCACGTGAAAGTAAAGTGCGGCTTTGCCGCATAGCTGTGATATCTCTACGTACCTAAGCGCAGCTATGCCGCTTAAGGGTGTCATATTGACAAGTGCATACATTAATAACTCGGATTTCAGTAACTTGCAACTCTTGTAGCTTCGGGTGCCCTTTAATAAAGTAAAAATAATCGACGAAATTGATGCGATTTTTCAATGGCGAAAAATAGTACACCTGTCACACGGCCATAACCAAACTCTGTTTTCCTACCTAAACCGCTCCTAGGGTGTTTTTCGCAGGAGTTACGCACACGTCACACGGCAATTTTACAAGCTTGAGACAGAAGTCCCAAGGGGCTCACTGGGCGCTGCAGCAACTTCTCCGCATTCAAGACCTCGCGTCTAATGTACTTCTGAAAACGCTTTCAAGCATACATGTAATCACATAAACTATAACTTATTTACACCGAAACGAGAAAAAAATATGTTCTGGGTTAAATCATAGACGCAGAAACCTGAAAGCAAGTTGGCAGTAATGTTGACAAGTGTGCTGGCAACACTGTACGTTCATTTTGGTACGCGTTTTTTTTAAGTACGCCGATTGTCAAACGCACTGCAAGTTGCCCCCAACCTTCTTTTAAATAGCGCTGCCACCTACATCGCTAGGTCTTTACCATATCAGATGAGCACAGGTCTAGCGTTCAGTACACGAAGCCTTTATTGCGGAGGGGTCACACAACAGCTCGCATTTAGTGCAGGCCCTGCTACCGGCGCCGACGAAGAAAATTCACATCAACCACGGCAAGGAATTTCGGTAGTGTAGAAGTAGGAGCATTACAATAACAAGCGAGCGACTTGTAGAGATGTAAACACCCCGGCGCGCAGGGATAGGATGCCTGGCATGCTGGCATGGCCTGGGTGAAACTTTTTCAAAACGGCAAAATGGTGGCTTTTGGCGAGGCATGGTGTGTAGACGGAGAATTCGCACACTTGTTCGCGTATTTACTTTTCTTTACACGCTTGTTATCGACTAGTTGTACAGTGAAAGAAGTTTTCATAGTGATAAAGTTTATCACCGCGTTGACTGCGGCTGTTTTGTATTTGGAGTTTTAGGGGCGAAGCTCCTTATGGCGTGGCTTGGGCGTCCCTCGTATGTAACCACCAGTGGCACATACCCGAAATAGGTATAACAATTGACCTCCAAGGTGGTGCCAGTGAGAGATTTCATCTGTGCGTTGTTTAACAGTAAAAAGTAGTGCTCAATGTACATGCCAATGGCTGCCAATGGGGAATGAGAGACATGAGCATTCGGCTTTTAGTCAACGCGCACGCTACGATCCCCATTAGCAGCCATTGGCATGTACATTGAGCACTATCGGACAAGAAATGGATGCTACATTATACTCGCTGGGTGTAACCTCCTTAGCTTTAGAAAGGTTTAGCGAGCGTTGAGCCGCAGTGCCATGAATACAATGAACTTGTATATACCATGAATGAACTCAAGGTGGTTAAAAATGAGAAGTAGATACGAAGCGCAAGCCGTAAGAAAGTAAAAGCCGAATTCTCCTGTCTCTCATTTCTCATTAGCAGCCATTGGCATGTAAATTGAGCCCTATCTGACAGGGAAAGGTTGCTACGTTATACTCGCTGGGCGTAACCTCCTTGGTTTTCGAAAGGTTTAGCGAGCGTTTGGTCGCAGTGCCATGAATACAGTGAACTAGAATATACCATGAACTCGAGGAGGTTAAAGGTGGGAAGTCGACCCAAAGCGCAGGCCGTAAGAAAGTGTGCGTGTGCCACCTCTCGTTTAGTCCTTGGAATGTCCGCTGGATGGCGGTGCTTCTATATGGGGAATATATGATAAAAAGATGCGAGATGGTGGGACTTGGAGTGTTGAATAGATGAACGAACGGACACACAAACAGATGCATGGATGGATGCATGAACGGACGCAGGGGCGGATGCACGAAAGAACGCAGGGACGGGCGCACAAACAGACGCATGGACGGTCACACAGACGGACGCATGGACGGACGAATGCTTCGCCCCACTCTCCATCATTCACTCCGTGGATATGCTGCCATTTTTTTCTGTACCTACAGATTTTCAGTACCTACGAGAGTACTCCCTTGCAACGCTAAGGAAGATCACCGAACTTCCTTTGCAATAAGCTTCGTTTAACTTCCTTGGCATAAAGGAGATCGTGTGACATGAACCGCATTTCCGTTGTCGTTAAAACGAGAGAGTTAAGTGGTGTGCGCGGGCTCCCGAGGGACAGGAATGTAAAACTCTAGCAGCTGATGGAAGACGAAGTGATTCGTTTACGGAACACACCTTGCTCGTCTTTGTGCTTTTCTTGGTTTTTCGCCGCAATTGTGGGGTCTATCGCGTGGTGGTGGATGTTCAATCTCACGGGGCACCGTCCGAGTCCGGTTCGACCACGGGGACTGCTTCAAGGAAGCGAGGAAACGCGTCTAGTGAGAGTGAGGACACTGAGCTGTACTCCGCATCAAGCGATGAGTCCTCGGAGGACGGCTTCCAACCCGTATTGTACCGCAAGGCTAAACGACGGATCGTCAATGCATCTTCGGCATCAAGCACGACCACCGTGAAAACTGCCCCTCAGCGATGGCCTCACTCTATCCTGTTTGTGCCGCTGAAGGCTACCGACAGTCTACGCGGGCTGAACAGGCAAGCGCTCTCTGTGTATCTCGAGAATATTACGCCAAATCAGATCAAAGAAGCACGTATAAACGCAAGAAGGAACATCTTGGCAATCGATGTGCTGAACCCATGTGCGCTAAACGCGTTTCAGAAAGTAACGCAACTGGGTAACATCAATGTCAAGTCTATAATACCAGCTGAAAGCACCACTTCAACAGGAGTCATTTATGAAATCGCCACTGAAATTCCAAACTCGGATCTCTCAAAGCTAATAAAACCGGCAAATGAAGATAACGTCATTGTGAATGTTAGCCGCCTTGGTAACACACATTGTGTGAGAATTACGTTCAAAGGGGACTGTCTCCCCTCCTATGTGAAGGTTGGCCACTTTCGTCACCAGGTCCGACCATTTATTCCAAAACCTATGCGATGTCATAAGTGCCAGAAGATCGGCCATGTGCAGGGAGTCTGCAGGAACTCCGAAGTGTGCCCTCGATGCTCAGAACCACACACCGAGGACAAATGCAGCGCAAACATACTATAGTGCCCTAATTGTCAAGGTGCCCACAGTGCATCTTCCAAAGACTGTCCACGCATAAAGAAGGAGTTTACTATACTTAGACAAATGGTGCGAGACAGCTCTACCCACAAAGAGGCCGCGGAAAAAGTCCGGCGAAGACGACGACGTCACCGTCGAAGATCTTCGCGAAGAACAAAGTCAACTACAAGAAGTAAGTCAACGCATCTGGGAATGGCGCCCACTGCAGGGTACACCACGGCGAACGCAGACGATGGAAGAGAGAAAACAAGTAGATCTCTATCTACTGAAGAGTGGCCGCCACTTACGCGCACGCAACTTGTGGAAGAACCGCATCAGAAGCCACATTCATCAGAGCAAGCTGCGACAACAGAGGAGCAGCGGAACTTGGATAAGCAAGTGATTGCTCTTCTACGACCCATAATTAATGCCATTCGCACGGTGTTAAACAACATGCGCACAACGTCAGCCAGAAGTGCACTTCAAGTACTGGACGCTCTGAGTCCAGTACTGGCTGCTCTTGAGTAGATAACGGCCCACCAGCCACTGTCTTTCAGAGAAGAGGTAAAAAAAGCAACAATTTTTCAGTGGAATGCACGGGAACTGAAATCACGCATTGCACATTTCCGTCGGTTCGTTTCCACCAATATGTTCCCCATCATCGACATCTGCGAGCCAAATTTATCGAGCGCTATCAGACTCTCCGGATACGAATCATTTATGTCGGCTTGTTATTGTGGAGACAGCAAGGTCTTGCTATTTATTCGACGTGACCTGACCTACATTCTTCGGTCTGTACCACCTGACAACGATGACCAATGTATAAGCTTAACAGTGAAGAAAAAGGGTTTTATTGTTACTGTTATTGGTGCATACCTGTCGCCATCAAGTAGATTTGACCACAGAAAACTAGGACACATTCTATCATCCACTCCTGGCCCATGGGTGATCATCGGAGACTTCAACGCGCACCATATGCTATGGGGGAGCCCGAAGATCAGTGCAAAGGGTAGAAGTCTGATAACGTTTGCTTCAGACAACGAGCTGTGCTTGTTAAATGATGGCAGCCCAACATTTTTACGTGGCCCTGGATACAGCAGTTGCCTTGACTTGGCTTTTGTTTTTCGAGGTCTCGTCAGATGTGCCGGATGGTTTGCGGACATAGAAACACATGGGAGCGACCACATTCCCACATATGTCAAAATCAGAGGATTATCACCTTGCAAGGTACGCGAAACTATCCAAAGAGTGGACTGGATCAAGTTTGAATCTCTCATGGAAGAACACTGTCAAGGGAACACCTCATTTGATTTAGAAAAGGTGATCAAGTCCACAGTGCAAGACACAGTGTGCACCCTCACATGCTCTTCGAGAGTAACCGAATTTGATGTGGAATTAGAACGACTTCGGGCTCTCCGACGGCGTGCAGAACGAAGGTACCGAAGAACGAAAACAATCGACGATTTACGAATCACTAGACGTCTTCAGAAGAAGATACAACGCTGCATAGACAAGCTAGAGTCGCAACGTTGGGCAGCCTTCTGCACGTCGCTAGATCCTCGCAAGCCTTTATCACACTTGTGGAGGACAATAAGAGGGCTCCGGACAGGTCCCATTCAGCGGTCTCCATTCAAGGCTCTAACCCTCTCTCAACAGAGATCGGAGGTCGACGTGGCAGAAGAGTTCTGTGCCAACTTTATCTGGTCAACTCGCAGATTTCAACATCTCCACGCTCTCACGTGGTGGCAAGACATCACACGATCACCACATGGACCAATTTTTTTTTCTATTCATGAGCTTAAATCAGCAGCGGCTTTGTGTAGACGGACATCAGCACCCGGGCCTGATGGAATATCATACAGAGCACTGTGTCACCTTGGTGAGTGTGCGAGGAGTGCCCTCCTCGAGATATACAACGATTCGTGGCGAGAGGGCACCCTCCCACTTAACTGGAAGACCAGCCGTTTGGTTCCATTACTGAAGCCTGGCAAGTCACCATTGGTGCTCACATCATACTGCCCGATTGCACTGGCTAGCTGCTTGGGCAAAGTGATGGAGAGGATGGTACTTGGACGTCTACAATGGTTCCTGGAGCATCACAACATCTACCCGGACGCTATGACGGGATTTCGCCATGACCAGTCATCAATTGATAGCGTCATAGACCTGGTCAGCTACGTGCAACACGAAAAAGGCCGTAAGCGTCTCTGCGCTTCTTGATTTCTTGATGTTAAAGGGGCATACGATAACGTCACACATGAAGCTGTCCTCACTGCTCGCAAGGAGATAGGAGTGGGTGGTCGGATGTTTCAGTGGCTACGCAGCTATCTCTCTGAGCGATCCTTTTTCGTGAGAACCAAGGATGGTGACACTTCGCTACATTACAGCCACCATGGTGTTCCCCAAGGTGGCATACTTAGCCCTGTACTATTCAACCTGACGCTAATAGCTCTCAATGAGCATCTGCCAAGTACTGTCAGATTGTCAATGTACGCGGACGACATCTGCGTTTGGACGCCTGCAGTAACACGTCTACAGCTGCGAGCGCGAATTCAGAGAGCTGCCACTCAAGTTGCTATTTACCTCCGTCAACGAGGTCTGGAAATTTCCTGAGAAATGTGCACTTGTGGCATTTACGCGCAAACCAATGCAGAACTACAGCGTTCTGATAAACAGCGAAAGGATACGTCACCTCCGATCATACAAGTTCCTAGGTGTTATAATTGACAGAGACCTCTCATGGAGCTCACCTGTATCATACATGAAAAGGCGATTGACAGGCACCTGTCATTTGTTCAAGTTCTTCGCTGGAAAGAACTGGGGAATGTCCACAACTGCTATGTTGCGACTATACAAGATTCTTTTCCTTGGATTCCTTCGGTACAGCCTACCTGTGTTAACCAACGCAAGTAAAACAAGCATACGAATGCTTCAAAGTGTCCAGGCTCAAGCACTCTGGATATGTTTAGGCTTGCCCCAAAGTGCGTCAACAGCGGCAACTATCGCCAACACAAGGGACAACCTCATCAAGATTCACATTAATGTGGAAGTGCTGAGGACACATATACGACACCTTGCTCGAACTCCTCGAGATCACCTAGCCTCTCTACCAATGGTCTGACCATGCACATCTTACTGCAAAACAGTGACCGCACATGGTGAGTCGATCCCAACTTCGTTCTCTCCTGCCGCTAGACCTATGACTTCGCCATGGTGCCTCGCTCAACCAAAGATTAATATTAACATACCTGGCGTCCATAAAATGGCCAATTTGTCGTCACCGGTTCTTAAACAGCTCACAATACTTCTCTTGTATGAGAAATACCAAGACTCCACACATATATACACTGACAGATCGGTTCAGCCGGACAGCTCTACAGGAGCAGTAGTGATACCAAGGTTGGCCACGACAATTAAATTCAAGACATCTCACGCAACAACATCAACGTCAGCAGAATTGGCAGCACTTCGTGCCGCGTTCCAATTTGTAGTTGATCAACCTACACGCAAGTGGACTATTTTCTGCGACTCGAAGGTGGCACTGCAGTCTCTACTATCAGCCTCACGCCGTGCACCACACGAGCAGCTGGTACTAGAGATAGCAGAGGTTATACACCACCTGACTGAGAAAGGGCACCAAATTACATTCCAGTGGTTGCCCAGCCCCTGCGGAATCATCGGCAATGAACGGGCCGATCAAGCTGCACGCTCAGCCCACACAGAAGATCATAAACTACGACTACCACTTTCTAGGACAGATGCTTCACGAAAGCTCCACAGGCTTGCTCGCCAGCAAACCACATCACAATGGAATCAGCCACACTTCAAGCATGCCCGACTGTACTCGCTTGACCCTACGCTAAGTCTTCAAGTCCCGTCGAGGCTTTGCCGAGCAGACCAGACCTTGTTATGTAGGCTGTGGTTGGGCGTTGCGTTTACCAACGCCTACGCTTTCCGCATTGGGATGGCCGACACCGCAGCCTGTGGCCACTGTGGCAAAGAGGAAACAATCCAACATATTCTTTGTGACTGCCTAGCGTATAGTAAACAACGACTATGCCTTCGCAAAGAACTCAACAAATTAGACAATCAACCTCTGTCGGAGCAGGGAATTCTGCAGTATCGACAGGATAAGACTTCACAGAAGAGGGCCCTGAAAGCGCTACTACACTTTTTGCGATCGACCGGCCTTACTGAACGTTTGTAGCCAGGACGCCCTTCCTGTGTGTGTTTTCGTTTTTTTTATGAGTGCGCGTGCGTTTTTTTTTCTTTATCTACCCCCTCTTTCTTGCCCCTACTTCCCCGCCCCCAGCGCTGGGTAGCAAACCAGATGCCAATATCTGATTAACCTTCCGGCCTTTCCTTTCTCTTTCCCTCTCTCTCTCTAGCAGCTGATGCCAACGCTTACAATGAAGCTTTCCGGAAATTAACGCGCGCCCTCCTACGGCACCTTCAAAGCATCATGGGAAACCGGAGCACCGGTGGAGTGTCGTCTGCTCGCGGAAGCATTGGTATGGCCTTCCAGCCACCAAGCATTAGCTTACCCCGTTTCCCACAGCGCGCGGGCGGTACGAACGCATCGTTGCGGGAATGTCGCGCGTCATATCCCTGCTTCAATCTGCACTCACAGAGGAGGCACAACGCAGAGCAACATGCAGTCAGAAAACACTAGTATCCTCGACTTATTAAGCGTCTCTCATAATCATATGGTGGTTTTGGGACGTTAAACCCCACATATCTATCAATCAAATCAACCTCGACTTATTAATGGCTTGGAAAATTGTTCACGTACCCGTGAAAAGGCCTAATTGAATTGAAACTTTTTCTCTGCTTTCGCGGCGAGTCCCCTGCGCTTCGTTGATCGTAATTTCGCGTAGCGGAAGCTTTCGTAAGTTGTCTTATTGTCAGTATGACCGTACAGTTTCATTATTAGTACTTTATGTCGGGGACTGTCACTCGTGATATGCTTCCGCGCGATACGCAATGCAAGACCATGCACTTCGCGAATGATAATGTCAAAATTCCACCTTTATAAACGAGTTCGAGCCCCTCTATGCCGTGTATATTTGAATACTAATTGCCTGTTTCAAATGCTGCGTGTGAGAAAGTTTGTACTCAATTGGGACGCTGAGAGTAGTAAAAACCAGCTACCAGCACGCCCATAGAGCGGATACTTCGCATGCACTATTTGCTTTCGAACAGCGTAAAACCTGCTGTCTCTGCGTAGTTCCTGTTTCCACCACTGTGAGTTGGAAATTAACTTGAGAATATTGGACCTGACTGTGCAAAAGCTCATGACTAGTTAACGATTGGAAGAAATATACAACGGAATGCGCGTAGATGTGCATATTTCAAACATTATTCTATTTTACCGTTTCAGCTCTCATGATCTCTTGTTTCATTACAGTTTATGATTATACTAATTAAGTAATTTGTCGTTTGTATAGATCTGCCTCTCCAAGCTGCCCAAAACATACAACCTTTACTCGTCACTTTTGCCAAAAGGGCCAAGGACAAAACATCTAATAACTCGCCTTAGGCATATTCAGAAGAAAACATTACGCAGCATGAACATTCTTACAGTGCTAAACTCACTATCTGGGCTTAGATGGTTTAAGCCAAAAAAACGTTGCTGTAGAAGGCTGTTAATGGTAAGAATGACTTTAAAAGCAGTGGTGAAAGCCTCATTCAGTGGGGGAAAGGTATAGACGGCCACAGCAGCGCCTACATAAGCTGACAATGTGAAAGAAACTGATGGATAACTTTTGTATGGATAATCATGAAACTACAGCTAGTGTTCTTTACCTTGACACAGGAAAAAAAAGAGAAAAGAAAGATGCGTAAAGCAAAAATAGGTGAGTCCTCTAGGTTTATGGTTAATAAAAATCACATGCGATTGAACTTAACCATGCAGTAAACAGCAAAATAAACACTACGTAACAGCACAAAAAAAGAAAACCCGCAGGGTTTCCTTTGCATTCAGTTAAGGTGACCTGAGGGCGACAGCCGTCTGTTACTCTCTGTTCAGTCAATTTGTTGGTCTCCCCCCTCCTCATCAGCGAATGTTTTCTGCACCTAAAGTGGCTTTGCACTGATTTACGACTGGAGGCATTCCAAACTTTCAGCATCTCACCTGCTTCTGCTTGGCCTCCATGATTGGTGGGCCGATCACACGATAACAAAGCAGTGCAAAGCTACTATGTCGTCTCATGACGCAATCAAGGGACCGCCATGACGACCTTACACATTCTGGTGATCCGTGATGTCACGATGACGTCGTGTGGTGACGCCATCACGCGATGATTTTTGCACCACTCCTGTTGACGTCGACGCCGCGGGACGCCAAAGCCACCAATGGTCAATTTTTCTTTTTAGGCAAAAGCCTTACATGCCTTATCAAACGTGAAACTTGGCTGTTTGCGTCCCACGTCGGCGACGTCGAGTGATCGTCAGACATCGCCAAAATTGTGACGTCATCATAACACCACGTAACTTCACGCGATAACGTCATCGCATGACATCCGAGCTTGGTGCAATGTGGTCTGATCATGGAGGCAATGCAAAATCAGTTTTGCAGTGCCTCCGATTTTGGAGGCAGTGCAAACCTCGTTAGGTAAAGCAAGTTTTCAAAGGGTGTTGTGAATGGTGGCAGGCTGTGGCGTCGGCCGGGGGTGCCAAAGGGTGCACTGGCCCCCTTCAAACCACACCGGCACCTGCCCACGCTCAAGCTACACAAATTCTATACCCCGGCCGCGACGCAACATGGTTTGGCACCCAAGGCAAAACCCTGCTGACAGTCACAAACTGGCGGTGTAAGATCAGTACATCGACTGAAAAGAAAAAGAAGGTGCTCTTCTCCATCAAATCATCTTAGGCGGATGAATAGGAGACCCTGTGAGTTTATAATGAGGTATCTAAGCCTCTCGCCTTAATAAATTTGCGTAGTTAATTACAGGGTAAGCTGCAAATGTAAAATCCAAGCCCCGTAATCACAGTGAAGACACAGATAACCGAGGTCCATCTTAGCTGCAGCACCACAAACATCAAAGCCATGAATTAGCACCAAGCAATGAACGAACAAAACGAGTGTTGGGGTTTAACGTCCCAAAACCAATGTGATTATGAGAGATGCCGTAGTGAAGGGCTCCGGAAATTCGATTGATATGGGGGGTTTAACGTCCCAAAACCACCCTATGATTATGAGAGACGCCGTAGTGGAGGGCTCCGGAAATTTCGACCACCTGGGGTTCTTTAACGTGCACCCAAATCGGAGCACACGGGCCTACAACATTTCCGCCTCCATCGGAAATGCAGCCGCCGCGGCCGGCATCCCACTCCGCGACCTGAGGGCTAGCAGCTGAGTGCCTTAGCCACTAGACCACCGTGGCGGGTAAGCAATGAATGTAACGTCCAGTGACTTTCACGTATTATCACATCCCAGAACCGAGCAACTGTGTCCGCCGCTTTCCTTATTCGGCATGTTCGGCGATGATTATGGTTATTTGCGACGAACAGCAAAGTCTAGTATGCGTGAATGAAAATCAGAGCGATCAGAAGAAGTGGTTCTTCACAATAGCAGCTCCTTACACCAGCCAATTGAACCCCTCACGGCGCGCGATGGAAGCAGGCGAAAGCGGGAAAGCGTCGTCTGCTCCGAGTGCCGGCGCTCCGATATGCCACCATACACGGAGGAAGGAAAGGTAAGGAGAGGGCATGCCCAGCCGGTGCAGGGCGTAAAAAATGTGGCGAAAATTACGCCACGCGCGGCCATATTGACTAGGCACAATGGCGGCGTTATGTTGACGTTGATGTAGTGCGGTGCGGCACCGTTCATGCCGTCCAACGGCGGTGTGCGCGTTTTCATGGGCCTCGCACCTAACCGTGGCGTACTGCAGGTGTTCGACAGCATCCATTCTTTGTGCCGCATTGTTAGCTACGCGATTTTCATCCGGTGGTGGTTGCAACCAGGTGTCTGAACAAGAAACCACGAAACGAGCGGGCGTATACGTACTCCGAATTTGCAGCGTCCGTCAAAATTATACTGAGAAGCCATCATAGAAGATAACGACTGTGCTCAAAAATTCGTTCAATGAATGTCTTGCAGGTTAGTGATGGTTATGCGGTGTTGCTTCTTATGACAGCAGATGATGCATTTGCGGTCCACAGGCCCTTATTAAGACTGTAATCTAATCTTGCTTTTCATGTTCCTGTGCAGTTACCACATGCTTCTGCGCATTAAAGTTCCTGTTCTGCTTCGCTTAAGATGCTCCCTCTTTGCAATATTGTCTCGCACTCCGCAATATTGTCTGTATTGTAGGAAAACTCGTTAAAATGTCTTCACGCACCTGCACAAGGTAACTAGGTGCACCTCACTAGATGCGCGTGCTTGTGCATTCAGAAGCTGACAAAGCCGTTCGAACGATGTTGACCAAGTGATGTTGACCTTTTCTCACGCATTCCTTTGGCTAACTTTCCCACCTTTCGCCCTAACGCGATCCTGGGCTCCGTTCTCCGTAGCTACTAGTGCGCGTGAATCACGCTGGAGATGTGTTCTCACGCACTTTCGGGTGGTCTTCGCTGCTTTCGTCCTAATGAAATCATGGCCTTTCGGGTATTCGGAGGAACCAGTGCGCGTCGGACAAAAGAAGGGCGAAAACAAAGAGGCCGGCACAAACTCAATGGGCTGCCACGCACAGAAGCTCCATCGTGACACCGACTTTATTGGCATAATTATGGACCTTCGAGTTTATTGCAGGGGAGAATTTTTTTATCGTTGTGTCTAGTCCACAGCCTGACCGAAAATTTCGTAAAGCCTAAAGAAAAGCGCAAAAGGGGGAAAAAGTGATCTGAAAGAAGCTGTACAAATTTCGGTGCCTGGTTCATCGCGCGGCAATGTCCGAAATATTATCTTTATTTTCACAAAGAACACATCAAATAAAAAAAAACTTAACGTGCAACTTGTCGTGTTTATCGTAAACGCCGGCAGTTCAAGAGTACAACAGCCATACGCAGAGATTTCGTCAACCGTATCGCGGCAGGACAGCGTGTTGAAATCCGTTCCGTTGGTTTCCGATAGCACCGGCACACGCGGCGCGCAGGCCACGTGCTTTTTGAGACAGAGAGGGAGTCGTGCTTTCTGCTTTGCATTCATATGTAAACAAGGGAGGAGAATTTGCCCAGTCAATATGGCCGACTTCCGGCTTCATCGCGGCTTCACAACGAGTGACGTCAGGTCCTGTCCTTGGCTTTCCTTGCTCCGTGCCACCATAGCTCCGCTCTCCCATAATGCCCCCGCGCAGATTCACCAGGGGATGGCGCGTTGCTGCGATTTCTGGAAAGGGCATGGAGTTTCCTAATATACACTAGAGGGAACTCTGGCGCTAGTGTCTATGGGCGCTGCAACGCATGGTGCTTCAGTGAGCATGGGAATGATGGGCAGTACACACATTTGTCTAAACTTCGTACTCTGGCCTGCTTTTGGCTCCGTGTGTGTTCGCGTGGCTTGGAGCTGTTTTCTCACGAAACAAAAATCAGCAGATGTTCAGCGATTGTGCTTCACCACACTATTTCTTTCAAATTACCTTTTCAAATTTGGGTCACGAAGTTCAAAAGGGTTGAATCTTTCTTTCAAAACAAAACTGAAACACAGCAACAAACGAAGCCGCAAGTACGATTCGCTGCCCGCAAGTACGAAGACTAGGCAAATGGTGTGTACTACCAATCATTCCCACGGTCGCTGAACGATCGCAGCGTTAGAGTACCCTCTAGTTAATTTTAGGAAACTCTATGGGAAAGGGTGGCGTTGCGCAGGAGGGAAACCTGGGGAGGCGCAGCGCACGCTGTGATGGATCGGTGTTTTCCTACTGGAATGGGCCCAGTGCTGCTAATAGGCAGTGATAGATAGAAGAATCCGATTCGACGCGAAAACTCGCAGTCTGCTTTTAGTTAACGTGCAGGCTGTGAATTTTTATTCTTTCACAACGCACAGAGGGAAATCTTTCCCCGGCACTACCTTGGAGGTCAAAATGGGTGGGTAGTGAACGCGGTTAAGTAGCATGAGCAATTGGTTTTTTCTATAAAAGCTGGCTAACATTCAGAAAGCCGTGTCACTGGGACAGCTTGCTGCTCTCCCATAGTGGAGTACTTGGAACTCCAAATCGTTAAACACTGTATTTCAAACACAACTCGCCTGCAGGCGCTGCCTGTGTCGGCGTTGCGAGGTGAGAGCGGAGGGAACGCGCATGCGCAATGGCGGTGTAAACGCCATGGAAAGGAATGAAGAGGCGTTCTTCCCAGCATTGCTCCTCACTTGGAAGAAGAAAAAAAAAACGACTGATGGGGTGAAATCAATGACAGATTTCACCTGAATTCTTACTTTACCGATGGTGAATGGAGAGTGAAGAAAGAAGGAAGGGGATAACGCCGGTGAGGCTGTTTCTCGAGGGCAAGTATGCGAGAGATTTCTCGCTTACTTGCTAGTGTGGACCCTAAAGTGCTCTGCAGTTATATCTTAACCAAGGCGCACGAAGCAGAAGAGGAAAAAGACTTCTCTTTAGCACGAGCGTGCACTCACTATGCTACAGATGGATATGCTATGTGTGATTTTGACTGCGTTGCGCCAAGTAATGACGACAGCCTATGACAGACCAGACTACTGTACAGTAAAAAAAATATACCTGTTATCTACGCGAAACTCCTTTAAACGGGAAGTGTGAAGCGAAACACAACACAGTTACGTATAGCACACAAAGCACGTCATATTCTGTTACTTTGCAACAATATTACGTTGTGACATCTTATTGCATGGATAGTTTACAGTAACCTACACTTAAAAACAATCATTAGCTGAAAGTGAGCATTGTTGGACGTAGTGTTTGAGTATATACGGTACTGTTCGTACAAAAAATATTTTTTTTCTCAAAATCATGGTGGTTTTAGGATTTACTGGTAGGTTGTATAACGGTTCGTGTGTCCCACTTTGTTGTTTATAATATTTTTGTTTTCTCAACTCAAGCTCAGATTTCTTCCGATTTCTCAGAGGGGGCGGGAGAGGGCTTGTGGCAGTGGAACAAGTGATCCAGAAGCTGCTTCTGAAACACCTGGTTAGAGTTACTTCGCCCCTTAAAATACTAACAATAATTTTATTTCATTTGTCTTTTTTTTCTGATGGTTATTTCCGCCTGCGTTCCAAGTGCTACGCCTTCGGACACATTGGTCAGTCCTGGGAAGTGTTGCGAAGTGAAGATAGATGAATGTACGTTATTGCATTTGGTAGCTGTACCATTACTCAGTGTCATAGGTTCTCGAGATAAATAGCGGTTCAAAGAAGACAAGCATTTTAGCACGACTCATAAATATAACACCGGTAACGACACAGAGCAGCCGAGCGTGTAAAAGGCTCTATTCATTATTACATCCACACAGTGCATGACCTAGGTGTTTGTTCATTCTTCAGGGTCATTTTGAAGTATGTGCCTGTCAATGTTGCTTTTTTTTTGCCCCGGAGAAAGTATTCGCACATTGTTCAGCTTGGTACAGTTGAAGGTCTTTCTGTTCTACACTGTAATACTGGTGGATGTGTTTGTCGTTTATTGTCGTTCTGAAAAACATGCTTGGATTTCCGTTAATGTCATTCTAGTGAAGTGTTTTTTTTTCATAGTTCAGTGTAATATTGAAGAAAGTGTATGCCCATCCATAAGATTTGTCCGTTTGAATGCGTTTATCTATTCTTTAGTGTAGTGTTCGGAAAAAAAAAGCTTGTCTATCTTTCAGCGTCGTCCACAAGAATGTGTTTGGCTATATTTGAGTGCCATCCTGAAAAAAATGTATCTGTCTATTCTTCGGAGTTTTCCTTGTTCCCGTATGCGTTACAATAATGTCTTGAGCTTCTAAGTTGCGAACAGCCACAACGAGATAGGAAAAGAGATGAATCGCGGCAAACAAAAGCACTCATAAAAATGGCACCATGCATCATAACCTTACAAACTTTATACCATATTATTTTCGTCTTGAATGACCTGGTTCGTAGACAACGTGACGACGTAAACAGTCGCGTATTTCAACTACACTGGAAAAAGTTGACTAGGTTAGAGTCTTGGTCATTCAACTTTGTCATTGTACACAATAGACAGCGGAATCGGCCACCGTTGTGAATGGCCTTGCTTATGTACATGTGTGTCCCAGGCCAGAAAATATGTACTCAGAGCACCTGAATAGGACAATACCGTTTGGTTGTCCAGCTAGATTTCGGGTACATATGTATTTGTGAGTACTTGTGCGGTGCACCACACCAAGGAAGTCTTTTGTAATTGGCGGATTTTGTTGCGATCGTGAGCGGAGGAAGCCCGGCGCTGGAGGGCCCACAGATAGGCAGCGTTAAAAGTGCATCGGTGACATGCGTACTTTTTTCCAAGAAGTGACACCCTCTCGGTCGTAGACTTGTCGGAGAAAAAAAAAAACTGTTTCTTGTATGGCAATCTGATATTCTCTCGGCGTGAATTGTCACTTCACGTTTCGCACATTTCATTGTTGTCTGGGTATGAACGCACGACCATCGTCGTTGTCTGTAGTAACTGAGGTATTGCGCTGCTCGAACCTTCAGGACGTGGACGAAGGTCGAATTGCGGTAATGGTGGAAAGGAGCAGTTAGGAGAGAGCAGCAGAACAGCCACTTGGGCTAATTAGTCACGGTTCATTGTGAATGTGACAATTTTCGTAAGCTGCATATGCGTTGCCTCTTTGATCAACCTCCAGTTGCGAGAGTGGGCTAGTGTCGTACCCCTATTCTCCAGTCCCTGACATGTACTGCGCTCCAGGTCTTCAATTAACATTTAGGAGAGAACATCGTAGATCTACGAGAAATGTGAAAGCGCGGATTCAGCACTAGTTTCTGTCTATATAGAGTTTGAACACTATTGTACTGTCCGTGATTGTCTGTCGTTCAACTCAATTCTTGCTTCGCTGAGCTATAGCTTCGCAATGCCCTAGAAGCAACCTAAACTCTACTTGCATCCCCCAGCTGAGACCTACAAACAACCTAGAAGCAACCATATTAATCTTCACAATCGCCCAGTCTTGTGTTTTAAGACTTATGTGGCTTAGTACAAGCTCAGCCAAATTTAGTGAAATGCTTAAGCAGGCAGCATGGCTTTGTTACGCCTAGAACCCTCTAACTTGAACACCAACCGGCTGCAATTTGCATTAGAGGAAGCACTACTTCCCAATTATTCGGAGGGCCATGCAGTGAGTGAGAGAGAGAGAACAAGTAGAGACTCCTGTTCCTTCTTTCCCTAGACGACAGCAAACAGGGGCAGAGGAGACGGCTCTTCTGTGAAGGCACCTGAAACGCGCACAACACCAAAGACTGATTAGTAAATTAAGGCGTACCTGCCTCCCCGTACAACGCCTAACGCTGTTACCACAATCCCTGTCCCCTTGCCTGCTGCCTACCCCCCTCCACGCTAGGCATAGGGATCACGAAGCCATCGTGTCGCGTCCTGTGAACCCAGAGAACATCGTCGGGTGTAATAATATAGGGGAAAAACAATGAAGTAAAGAACGAAAGTAAAAGAGCTAGACAACATCAGCGCGTCCCAACGTAGACGACATGGAGAGGAGCATGCACGCACAAAACGTTCCATCAGTGAGCAGCGTGATGCAGTTGTTTTACTTATTCGTTGTATTTTGAAACTATGTTGGATTCATTTTGAATGAAGTAGGATGCCCAGGACACATGTTGCAGAGCGCACGGAAAGAGACACTCTAGTATACGTGCAACAGGAAGGCGCAAGCGTGAAAAAGCTCCAAATACGTTGAGACACAAATGAACGAACCGAAAGAAAACCGTAGTTCAGAAAAGTACTAAATGCTGACACCAATAATGAATGAAGGGCAAAACTAAAGAATGCAGAAATAAAAAAAGTGCTGTCACGAAAAGAAGACAACATGACAGACAGCAGCGACGGTCACCGGACAACTCATGATAGACGTGACCTTGCGGGAAAACACGCATCCTGTGCAGTTACACGAGCCGAAAGCATCGAGATTAGCGACAGCCGCAAATGCACGATGGAAACAGGAAAGGTCGCCGAGGAGAGGAAAACATTCAACAAATTATATATGTAGTGGTGTCACGAATTCACGTGCTTGGCCGTAGTAGCCCATTCATTTGTACTAGCGAGGAAAAAAAAAAGATAGCAAGAAAAGGAACGTATCATTGCGCAGAAAGAGCGTCTATATAAAATTTCAATTTGGAAACAACTTCCCCTCTCCGCTATTTGAATCGAGCGCAGCAAACTTTCATAGTACGGGCACAACGAGAAATGTGCGCAGTTACTCTCAACACGTTCGGAGCGTCGATTTGCCAGCATTTCAGTATACAGCTATAGTCTACCGTTAGCGTGATAGCGCAGGTTAAGAGAATGGCGTTACCGTGCAGCAAACGTTCGTTGTGAATAGCGTCTTATAGTTTAGCGGAATAGCGTTAACGTTGTTTACGTGTCCCAGCTTGGGCGGTGGCGTTACCTGTTAGATGGCTAGTAAGTTAAAGAACAGTAAAAAGAAAAAGAAAACGAGAATGTTTGCCTATGCCACCGCGTGAGGCATTGTTACAAGTTTCTTTTAGTAATAATAGAAGTAAATAAAGATTAATCACGCACCAAACTCGAAAACATTTATTTTGCCGATTTCTTTACATCGGTATTGTGGTTAGGCCTAGGTGCGTTCGAAAGGGGAAGCTATCTCAAAAACTACGCCAACTTATTATGCCTAATCCTCGGTCATCGAAGCTAACTGAAGGCAAGCGATGCCACTTTGAACAGTCGTTTGCTGCGAACAAAGCGAGTCTTTCAACCACTACGTCAAAATCACTTCAAAGCGGGTGTCTGAGAGCACTGCCACGTTGTACGTACACTACGTGCACCTACGCTACCACGGTAACGTTAACTCTGAAAAATAGCGCGCGTACGGTAAGCGGCACGGGTAACGTACGTATCTGCACACGCGTACTTTGATCCCGCTCTCACGGTAAGCCCGGTATCCCGCTAAGCCTATAAACGTCTAGTGACGCTTGCGTTGACGCGCAAGTGAGCTGGCGTTTCAAATGTGTGCCTGTTCGACGTCTTATGACGGGAGAGTTTCATTTGTGATTCAGTGGTGTCCTCTACACTCCTCCTCGTCCACGCGTCTCTCCTTGTCACCTTTACTTCTCTTTTCCACCCCCATGATACAACACGGCTTTTCCAAGCTCCATGCCCCCTCCTCCTTTCTATCCTTCTCGCTCACCTTGCCCGTTCTGACCCTCTTGCTATGCTTTCCTATACGTAGCTGTGATATACCTATGCTCTACCCTTCATTCGTACTCTTCCTCCCCATATCATGACTTGCCATTCCTCTTCGCTGTACTGAACTACAAGTTACTATGCTATAATTCAAATTTCTCCGCCCTCTCACCCATACATCACTCTTCCTGTGGTAAGAGGGTGGTGTATGAAAGTCGGTGTTGTGCGGTGTTCAGCGTGCGGGGCCGAACTTGAAGTGCGCTGTCTCTCAATGTTGACATCATAGGTGGATAGAACACGGCAGTGTAGGCCCCTAATGTTATCCTCATTTAGAAGAAAAAAAAAACGAGAAATGTGTTCACATCAAGACAGATTTCCCCTGCATTGTCACTTCACTAATGGTGAATGAAGAGCGAAAAAAGAAGGAAGGCGATAACGCCGGTGAGGCTGTCTTTCTCGAGGTCAAGCACGCATTTTCGCGAGCTTTTTCTGAGTGAAGGCACCGTCTTATTTGCCACTTGTTTCATCACGACAAGCTGCGGCGACAGGACGCGCCTACAGCCCAAGCGCTTAAGGTGCTAAGCACCTAATAGGCATTTCTCGTAACGCCCAAGATAACAATGTTCCAGGCTCAGGTCAAGAACTCCCTCTCCGGCCTCGAACTGTCAATCCTGAGCTTTTGTGCACCTTTAAGACTGGCACATTATCTTGCTTGCTCACTCAGTCAGTCACAGTCACTCAGAGCCATAGTCAGTCGCAGTTACTCACAGCCACAGTCAGTCACAGCCACTCATAGCCACAGTCAGTCAGTCACTCAGTCACAGTCGGTCAGTTACAGTTCGTCAGCCAGTCAGTTAGTGAGTCACAATAAATAAATAAATAAATAAATAAATAATAAATAAATAAATAAATAAATAAATAAATAAAGACGTCACACTTTCGGTGGAAGATGAAGCACTGAAAGTATTGCAGCCAATAAAAAAGCTATACAATGCTTTGTATATTTAACTACCGAAGGACCAACAGTGAAGGAAAACATTTGAGAGGTACCGAATTGCGAGAGCAAGTAAATATCTTGTAGACCCGTTGTTGTCACATATCCACTTAATACTTTGTGCGTGTGCACATGCTTTTCTAAGGGTTTGAAAATGTAATACGTACCTACCTCTGCTCGAAATTAGCGAAACTGACCTACGCGACTGTCGTCCACCTGAAGGACTTACCATACCATCAACACGTTGCCATATATATATATATATATATATATATATATATATATATATATATATATATATATATATATATATACTTTTCGAGCAGCACACATTTACAAGTTTCTTTTCTTTCATTCGTACGCACGAACTACCGAAGATGCTGTATCCAACGATGCTACAAAAAAAAGATAAACATATTTCAAGACATTGGAACAAATCTTGCGGTTCTCTGAATACCAGGGCAGACTGGTGCGGAGAGAGCAACACAGCCATTCATGAGGTCCATGCTAAAACGGGTGGATTTGACCGCATTCACAATCCGACATTTAGAACACCTGATATAGAGCAGATTTAGAATACGTGATTTGGACATGCACGGCACTCTCAAGAGGAGACGAGACGAGGCACTCTCAAGAGGAGACGACATAACTTTTCTATGGAATTTAATAAAGTTAGACCATGAAGCGCACAAAGCTTTCGCGATATACTATTGTCAAAGTGGCCTGTTTCGAGTAGTGCAGGAAAGGTCGAATGACTCATGCGAAGGCGTGACATGAAGGTGCTGCTCACCTTTGATGCCCCCTACTCATTTCCCGCCTCACGCTCTACAGCGGCCAAGAGTCGTCCTTTCGTTTATAAAGGTCTCATTCATTCATTCATTCATTCATTCATTCATTCATTCATTCATTTATTCATTGCGGGGTAGGCATGTGGGGCCTTTTAGTTGTCGCAAGTGCCTTCGCCGAGAGGATAGAGTATTCGCAGAAACAATTTCCGACAATGCAGCAAACAGGAAATCTCGAGTCGATTTTCGTTCTCATAAACAGTAGGATTTCTATGTTTACCACGCAGTGTCGAATTCGATGGGAATTGGTGCTTACTTTTCATTTTTTTGGGTGGGCCAACGTGCTTGGTTTTCCCGGGATGTCATGAACGATTCCCAATTGCATCGAATCAAGCTGGGCACCTCTTCCTCTATCGTCCGACAGGCTTTAGAAACCGCGCCACAAGACGAACGAAACGCCACGAGTGTATATACGAGTGTTCGAAGGAAAAGTCCATAATCCCCACGTGTTTCGGTAAACTTTTGAAAAGAGCAACACGACCGGGAAACACCGATGTTGACCTTCAACCCGAATTCCTGAAAATCTTACGTAAACTTCATACAATCCTGGTCTAAACGAGTTAAGAGCTACGGGAAAGCTTGCTCTGGAGAGCTTGTTCAACAAGCTTGCTCAAGAAAGTTCATTCCACAGAGCTTCATTCGCCGACCCCGTTTCGCTGAGTTTGTTCAACAAAGCTTGTTCAGCAGAGCTTGTTCAGCAGAGCTTGTTCAGCAGAGACTGCTCAGGAGAGCTGACTCGACATGGTTTGTTGTGATGAGCTTGTCCAGCAGAGCGTGTTATAGAATGCATGCTCAGAAGAGTTCGTTCCGAGAAGCTTGTGTAAATTGAGCTTGTTCAGCAGAGCTTTTTTGTAGAACTTATTCAAGAGAGTTTCAAAAGAGCTGGTTGAACACAGCTCGTTCAGCAGAGCTTGTTCTTCAGAGTCTGTGATGTTCAATGCTCACAAATTACTCAAAAGAGCTTATTTAAGAGAGCTTCTTCGCAATTCAAATTCCACATAGATTGTTCTTCCGCAGAGATCGTTCAACAGAGCTGGCTGAAAACAGCTCATTTTACGGTATTTGTTAAATTCAACGTGTTCCACTTAGCGTCTTCGAAAAAACTTGTTATACACAGCTAATTCTGCAACGGATTCAACTAGTTATATTCAACTAGTTCAATTCAACTCGTTCCGCCGAGATTTTTCAACAAAGCTTGTTGTGCAAAGCTTATTTTGCAGAGCTTGTTAAACTAAGCTTGCTCAGTGCAACTCGTTCCCCAAAAGTTGTCTAACAAAGCTTGTTCAACAAAGCTCATTTCACAAAGCTAGCCCCACAATAGCAGAGCTTGTTCCGAGAACGATGGACAAGAAGAAAATATTGCTGGCACGGAGCCCCCCAAGAAAAGACGTAACAGCGGGGCTTGTTCCGAGACCGCGTCACAGCTTTATACGGAATGCACTGTGACGCAATATCGCCGTTTTACTGGGCTCCGCAACATTGCGACGAGCACTTGTTAGCAGATGGAACCGCTGCGACGGGGCAATATGAGCAGGACCCGAGCTGGAAGCTTATTTCCTGGGGAGGGCGAGCGTAGGGAAGGGTCTTCAGAGCAATTTTGACGATGTTATGTATCTCTGCGTACAAAGAAACACATAAAAAAACGTTTCTCCCTGTCGTTCCGATCGAGGAGATGCAAATACCCCCTCTGCATTTCCAGAGCGGTCCTGGCGCATTTCAGGCCAAAGGAAAAAACAAACAAAAACAAACAAACAAAAAGTGGCTGGCAGATCCCACATACAGTGGGAATCGATGATATGCGAATCACGAATGAGGAAGGTGTATATGTCATTATAAAATCAGCACAATGTTACGAGGCGGATGTACATTATGCCGTACATGACATCTTTGTCATGATTATCATATTTGGACGTGTCATTTACCTTCCTCGTCTATTCTCGTCCCGTGATACCAAATTTGATATATGTTGAGCTAGCGAAACGGCCTTGAGCACGCTATGAGCGTAGCATGTAGTCATATGACACGAATTTGATGATTATCATGTTTAGACGTGTCGCTTACCACCGTCATTCATTCACGTCACGTGACACTAAACTTGTTATATGTGGAGCTAGCGAAACGGCGGTGAGCGCATGATGAGCGTAGCATGTAGTCATGTTTTGCATGACATGCACGCATTATTGATGATTGATATGTGGGGTTTAACGTCCCAAAACCACCATATGATTATGAGAGACGCCGTAGTGGAGGACTCGGGAAATGTCAACCACCTGGGGTTCTTTAACGTGCACCCAAATCTGAGCACACGGGTCTACAGCATTTTCGCCTCCATCGAAAATGCAGCCGCCGCAGTCGACATTCGATCCTGCCACGCATGACATTCATGCCATGATTATCATGTTTGGAAGTGTAATTTACTTTCGTCATCTGTTCACATCATGCGATACCAAATTTGGTATATGTGGAGATATCAAATCGGCTGCGAGCGCACTATTATCGTAGTATGTAGTCATGTTTTACATGACAAGCATGTCATGATTATTGTCTTTGGACGTGTCATTTACCTTCGTCGTCCATTGATGTCACGTAATACTAAATTCGGTATATGCGAAGCTAGCAAAACGGCCGTAAGCGCATCATGAGTGTGACATGTAGTCATGGTTCTTGACCTACATGACACGCATGTCATGATTTCCATGTAAGGGTCTGTCACTTGTGTTCGCCATGCAGTCATGTCATATTATACCAGTTTTGCAACATGTCAAGTAAACGAAATCACCACAATAGAAGCAAGACCATAAAATGTTAATCATGATATTCATGACACACATGTCATAATTTTCATGTTATAGCTAGTCAATAGTGCTTGTCATATATTCGTGTTATCTCATACCAAGTTTGGTATCGATACCAGTATCCAAAAGGCCAGGCGAGGTAAAACTCGTAGGCGGCTAGATAGATAGATAGACAGATAGATAGATAGATAGATAGATAGATAGTTAGTTAGTTAGTTAGTTAGATAGATAGATAGATAGATAGATAGATAGATAGATAGATAGATAGATAGATAGATAGATAGATAGATAGATACGCTCAAAGTCACCGAACTGCTTCGCATTCAATAAAAACTGCAACACCACACGCCCGCTTATAAAATCATTTTGTCCGTCAAGTTAAAACTTTTCATTTTGTCCGTCAAGTTAGACCTTTGTTTCGCTCCCACGCGACAAAACAAGAGAAAAATAAACGAAAGAAAAAAAATCTCCGCTGTCCAGAAATGTAGGCATTCACGGCCGTCTAATAAAAGAGCTGAGCTTCACTAGGGCTGACTGGCATTGCTTGCAAATCTGGAGAAGCACCGTCTACTTAATGTCATGCTTCTTGTTTCTTTGTTCTGAGTTTAGTGCGTGGGAGAATGCTGGAACTTGTCACATGAGATGTGCGCAATACT
The DNA here is from genome assembly GCA_013436015.1 of Rhipicephalus annulatus. NCBI lineage: Eukaryota > Metazoa > Arthropoda > Arachnida > Ixodida > Ixodidae > Rhipicephalus > Rhipicephalus annulatus. The sequence goes on along the minus strand of WOVY01001020.1, from coordinate 105,401 downwards.
CCTCTTTAATTTATGCGTTGACGGTCTGCAACACCGCAAGAATAAATCTTTATTCTATTGCTCATCCACTCACGTTCGGATTAAACTTGATCCTATGACCGTGATTTTGCAACCGGATGCCCAATTCTCGCTCGCCTCGGAATGCTAGACTAGCGGACGTCTACACGTTTTAAAAGCTCGTAGAGACGCCACATATTGCTTTAACACCACCGCCAGGCTTTGAGGATATTGGGCGTCGTAGGCTTATTCGGGATACAGAGTGGGATCACCTTGAAGAAGTTGATCCCTCTGAGGTATATTGTCTTAGGATTGTTCTTTCATTGTGTTATTTTCGTCTTGTTTTTTATGCAGATCTTCGTGCAAGTGGACCTTGACGTTGCCTTCGCTTCCAATAAAAATTGGAGCTCGCCGGCTTCTGGCTTTTTTTTTTAACTGTGCGATTCGAAGGAGTACTGGCATAAAAGCTTGCACCTGTCGCTCTGTGTGCGTGTGCCAAATGAAAGACGAGGCCCTCGAAAGTTTATAAATTAGACTGGAAAGCGTAAGTTGGCATTGAAAAATGAATTCTAAAGGGTTTTCAAAATCTAGCTGACGTTCCTGGTGTACTTTTACGTCGCGGTACGGTACGAACTTTTGGCAACCTGCTTGCGCAACACATCGTGACGCATTCATGGCTGCTTTTTAAGATATTAAAGTACCACTTCAAAATCACAATAGGAAAGCGAATCGTCATCGCGATTTCGCAAAATTTCGACGCCCAATTAAGCTGCGTGGCTCGTTCTTCTAAGCCCGGAGCGACCGCACTGTGCGGTGAAGTTTGACCAAAGTGGTATCGGGAGTTTAAGTGAGCGTGTAAGTGAGACAAACAAATTGACGCCTATAGTTTCGCGATTGTTGGCGCTTCACATATGCCGGCCATACGTGGGTATACTATCAAGCCGACCAGTCGGTGCGTAGAACCCGCTAAAAAGAAACAAGCGATAAGCTTTCCAGTACACCCACGATCGACTGTCTCGCGTTAAATAATATGTGGTGTTTTACGTAACAAAACCACGATATAGTTATGAGGGACATCGTAGTGGAGGGCTCCGAAAATTTTGATCACCTGATGTTTGTTAACATGCACTGTCATCGCTCTGTACACGGACCTCTACCATTTCGCCTCCATTGAAAGGCGACCGCCACAAATGGAATCGAACCCGCGACCTGTGGGTCAGCAGCTGAGCACCGTAGCCCCTATTCCACTGAGGTGGGCAACCATCTCGCCTTACATATTTGAGGACACGTACTGACCTCGTATACACAAGAACAACTTGAGAACTGCAGCTATAAGTAATGAACTGAAGCAATACTGCAAACCAGCCTAGCTAGGACGAAGTCTTCTTTTAGCCACTTGGTGTCACTCAAACAACGACAAGGAAAGAAGTACACACGAACGAGTGCACGGACAATATTAGAAAGGAACCCTCGGATGCCTCACGAAACACGAAAACAGACTATCGGTGGCACCAGCTCGCGAGTGATGCGAGAAACCATCGTCTTGTGACGTCGTCACCACGTGAAGTTATCATGACGTCACAGATATCGAAAAACTGTGACATCACCATGACGTCCGTATAACGCGATCTCACGTGATGACCTTTAACAAGGTGCTTGATTGTGCTGGTTGGTGCTGCATGGTAGACGAAAAAAGTGCTTAACAGCGCAACATCCCCTCCTGTCGTTTGCGCTGTTAAGCACTTTCTTCTTCTACCACGTGATGACGTCATCACACGATATCGTCACTTCTTCTAAAGAGGGCCGATCTCGGAGGCAGTGCAAATCTAGTGGAGGTGCAAAGAGCTTGAAGTGCCTCCAATCTTGGAGGCAGTGGAAAGCACACGTAAGCTTTGGGTGCTTTTGGAGGCTGGTGGGGGAAGATCGAGTAAACGACAGGGATGACAAAGAAAAAGTTGGCTTATGCCTTCGAGTTGTATTAAGCGAATGCATGAGGCACCTGGGCAGTATTTTTTCTGGAGAGAGTAAGCTTCTAGTGTACAGTGGTGCACATTCAAAATTGCGCAATGATCATTCATGGGAGTACTATCAATATCTGGTTAATGAACTTCTTAATAAATAACGTTAACAGGAGTGCCTTGAAATCGCTGGACCGAGATTCAGCAAGGTAATACAAATATATAACATTCATTGTTTGCCTTCCGACCTTCCAGTGTCAAAATTGGGCACATCCCACGTACCTTGGCAATCAACATCATGCGAGGCATGCGGACAGTTGCACATACTTTACATAACCAGTTGCTTACTCTAGCGCAATGATACCAACAGCAACATGAGTATTAGCAACACGAGAAGCGGTAAGCTGATATGGAACGCAGGCGCAGGACGGTATATCCCTGGACACTGCTACATAAATTAACTTGAGTGAACAACACTTAACAACCTACGTTCCCGACGAGACGACAGTATCGCAGGAGTCCATATATAATGTTTACAAAATTGCATAGCTGGCATTGACACCACAATCGATGTTTCACCAATATCGCACCGCAACAGTGCATTCTTACAAAGCAGCATCGAGACGAAGTGTGGCTTTGTGGTAGAATAGTTAATTATCGCGCAGAACTGAAACACTGATCTTCATCGGGTGAACGCTGCCGATGCCAGTTTTTTCCCCTTATGGCTCTCATATTGAAATTATCAATGTCTGTTGTCGCCGTAGATGGGTACATACCTGTGGCGCATTACCGCATACTAGTGGTACATTCACACCAGCGGGTACGTGTTTGACGACTTACGCGATAGAATCGTGACATTATTCATGTCATAACCAGCGAGTTGTATTCTTCAGGCCATCTCACCCTCCCGAAGTAATTGTGGCTTACCCGAAGTTAAAGGGGTGATCACGAGAGCACTTAGGCGTAGGCGGCTAGAGAGAGAGAGAGAGATTAAGGTAGATACGTAGATAGACGCCAAAAGTACTTGCAGTCGGCAAATAAATGCTTCGCATTTATGAACGCACTAAAGAAACGTAGGAAAACAGTGGCAGAAGGATGTATTTTTATATATCATTTTTTTTCAGGTATCAGCATTGACCTGCGCCAGGTTCCCCATTATGGAGACTTAGACCAACGCAGCGTTCCTCCTCACGTGCACCCCATTTATATGGGTGAAGCCTGAAAAAAAAATAGAGCTTCACAATTGATGCAAAAGAGACACTTAGAAGATCTTGTGCTTTTCGTCATGGCCTCCCTTTCGTCACCAGCTTTTCGGGCGTAAAAGGTGGAGGTGAGTGTTTTTTTTTTGGACGCAACAATGATGGTCATCGCCCACCATTATTGTAAAAAAACAACGTGTGACTGTAATCTTGTACTTTAATTATTATCGGTACACGTTAAATCACGACAGTGCAAGCCCAACTGAGGAAAGCGATAAGGCAGACTTGCCCCCTCCATCATCCATCGACATCTTTTTCGATGATCAGTGTGGCGGCCAACCATCGTTCGTTTAGTCATGTCGTAGCAATGAGAACAATCAATCGTAGCTTCGATATTACTGCTTATACATCGTTGGTTGTATGCTTCTAAAGGAGGTGGTACACGTGATAATCCCGAAGAGCACACACACACACACACACACACACACACACACACACACACACACACACACACACGCACGCACACACACATACACGCACGCACACACAAACGCACACACACACGCACGCACGCACACACACACACCGAACACGTAGTGTAGCCGAAAACCAACGCCCCGGCTCGTAACGTACGACAGAAACCGCCACTCTCGAAGGCTATGTTAATTGTTGCTGAACGCAGCCGCTGAAACGAGAGCTTGCAAAGTAAGCAGCAACACGCCACGGACGCCGTGTTTCAGACACCACGTTGCACGTTGTGAAAAAAAAAAAAAGTCCCGAGTTAGAGTGAATGACGGCACGTTGGTCTCACGGAGAAATGAAGCAAATGAAACGTCTAGGAGATCACTTATCTCTTTCGCAATGCGTGCAGTCACGTTCAATGCGTGCTATTAGAGAAATGAACAAAAGGACGCGGACATCTTGAAGTACAGCAAAAAAATATTGATTACGACTGCAAAAGCAGGTTTAAGCGTGGTCGAAAAGAGATAGATAGCTAGAAAGAAAGAAAGAAAGAAAGAAAGAAAGAAGGAAAGAAAGAAAGAGAGAAAGAAAGAAAGGAAGGAAAGCCACATAACGAATAATGCACTGCTGTTTCGACCAGCTTGTGAGTAAAGATTTTGAATACATGGCTCACACATAGTGATTCGAAAGACCCGAGTGAAAAAAAAAAAGAGAGAGAGAGAGAAAGAAGTAAGAAGAATACAGGTGTACCATTGGCTTTCTACAGCAGACTATGATGTTCGTCCGAGTGTCCCACAACGTGAAGCAATAAATGCTCGCAAGCAGAATAAGATATTAATAATAATAAAAAACACGTTATATACGCCGGCCGCCACGAGGATAACGTACAACACGGACACGACCGCAGATTTGAAAAACGGTCGAGCTGCGTGCTACAACGTATCCACGTGTTAACCCCAGGCGTCACGTTTCGAGCGCCCTACAAAGGACACTAAGGGAGAGCACGAGGGTCCTGCAATGACGCCACACGAGGAAAGCGGGTCCGCGAACTTTTCCCGCCCACTGTATATCTTCATTTTTCGGAGGTACGCGTGAAACAGTGAAACATTGCGAATACCTTCTTTTTCTCGGACATAACTTTTTTGCTTCCTATAGAGTCAGTGCACGTGCCTTACAGGCAGAGATCGCTTTCAGGCACTAAGGTATGGTACAAGAAAAAGCAAAAAAAAAAGAAAAGGAGAAACGAAAGTGCATACTTTTGTCATTGCACTGAGATTACGTGATAACAATATCACTATTACAGTAGCGAGTGAGCCATATTAAACTGCAGGATATCTAATGTCCATTCAGCTATTCATGATAATCATGGTATTCTTAGTATCGTACAGGCCCGACAAAATGCCTTGAGTGTACGCCATTGAGGTGCAGTGTTTGTGGTGGTCGTCTGCTTATCGGAAAGTCGTGGGTTCATTCCCCACTGCGTCAATCGCATTTTGATGGAGGCAAAGAGGCCAGAGGCCCGTCCTCTTGTGTGATGACAGTGCGCGTGAAAGAACATAAGATGGTCGAAATTTCGGGTGCCCTTCACTGAGGAACCACCATTTTACATATGGGGGCAAGGCGTTGCCATCCCACTTTGGACTCGTTTTCAAGCGCCGCTTAAGCCGGGCGAAGAAGCTTGGTATGATAAGAAAGCATCAAGCATGAGCGTTATCAGTAAAGTGATTGGGTTCTTTCACTCTCCTCTCGTCACGGTTATGCTTTATATATAAAAAAAACTTACCACGACTCGCATGCATTGTATATCTTCTTTTCGGCGAGCTCGCGTGTTTGTTGCACATACCTACTCTCGGTAATTGGCCAAGAGTATGGCGAGCATGCCCTACTAAAGCTGCTTCTTCATCCGTTGGTGTATTTTCCCGAGTAATATCCAAACCCCCCCCCCCCCTTTTTGACAAGTGGGCACGAGCAAACTGCGTAGAATTTAGAGCAAAACTCGGAACAGAGCAGCTCTGTAGCTGCGTTATTAAGATGGTAGTTCACCAAAAAAAAACATGACAACGCTAGTAGAATACTCTCTCTTTCAATCTCCCTAATTACTGTGTTGTTCTTATATTGAAAACAGACGTGAGAACCAACTGGCTAAGTGATGCAGCTTCTGCAAGATAGCATCGCAGTGAATCGCGCAGAATGTATAGTAAACTCAGAAAAGATGCGAATTAAGTGACAAATGCGTCAAGTTTGTAGCCTGCATGTGAAAAGCGTTAATTGCTTCATGAACTTAGCGACTAGTAACCACGTTGCTCAAGACGCTCCACTATAGGTTATAGGTTGATATGTGGGGTTTAGCGTCCCAAAACCACCATATGATTTTGAGAGACGCAATAAAGGTTATAGGCCAATGACCATTGTCTCCTCGCAGTGGCGGGCTAGCGAAGTATGTGTTCAACGCTGTGGACAACAGAAGCCATGCTCGTAAAAACTTGTCAAGCTCCAACGATGAATTAACACCGGTAACGCGTTCATATTTTCTTTTCAGACCACGCTCTTGGAAGAAGTCGGTACGCTCGTATCTACATTCCTCAGAAGTATTTCGTCTGAAGTTGCGGCGTTTCACTAAAGTATACGTATCTGCTGTTTACAAAACGATTAAACATGCGTAAAATACTTCGCGAAGCGTGTGGTCGATAAGATCAGCTTACAGCAAAGAACTGTATGTACATTTTTATCACAATAAGATCAAAACGGGTAAAATAACGACCGATTAGTGGCCGTTCAGTCGTGGCTCTCGACCTGCTTCACCCGGACAACCGGAAACATACGGTCAACTTGGATCGATCGGTGAACTTGGTGACCAGAAACTTTAGCACGGTGCTCACAACCTGGAGGCGGCTGTAGGCACCCTTGGGGTTTTGGTCCTCGCATATGTTTTCCGAGTCCTCGTAATCCAGGTCGTAAGCGGCCACGCCAAACTCAACCTTGGTGAGGTTGGATTTGGCGAAACACAGTTTCCGGCCCAACGACTTCTCGGTCTCATACACGAACATACGAAACGTGCCGGGGTCGTAAGTGCGTGCGGCTAAGTACAGCGTCTCGTAGAGATAGTTGTTCGAGAAAGGCGGCGTGGTGCAGATATCGGCGTAGCTACCGAAGTAGGGTCCCGGAGTCCCTGACTGGCACGCCGCGAAGATCCTGAAACTGGAAGATGGTTGCAACTTGGACCACCGACCTTTCATCGAGACGGAGAAGGACAGCCGCGGACCTCCAGGGACAGAAGCGATGGACGCCAGCGCGCGAGTAGCGTCGTACAAGTCGTGGGTATCGGATACATTTGGCGGCGTCGTTAGTATAGTTGGCGGTGTGACGTCGCAATGGCTCCTCTCCGGATCGGCTAGGAACTGGTGGCTCACCGAGATGAATAGGTCAGGCGTGAACCCGCCGGCAAACTTGGATTTGAAGTAGTCGTTGAACTGGTCGTTGTTCGACACGGCGCCTAGGACGATGTACGAAGTGTTTCCAGAGGCCCTCGCCGCCTGTACGTTGTCGTCCAGTGCCTTGAGGGCCACAAAAACTTCATCCATTTCTGCCTGCAAGGTTGCGTGCCCCGGACAGTCTAGGATTCCGAAGTGGAACACGTTGTGATCCCAGAAAACTTCCAGAGAAGACTTACCCAGGTCTCGTGTAAGATTGCGGCGATATTTGAAGGCGAACCCCAAGCCGAACTGCGTCTTGGTCTTGTCCGTCTTCTGCGCCTTCGAGAGGATGGAGTACACGTCGTAGTCCCAGTTGGCAACCAGCGGGTTTTTGTTGTTCTTGTACATGGAGTCGTAGAAAATGTAGTCACACAGGCCGTCGGCTGGAAACTTTGTCCCGTAGTTTGTCTTGTTGCCGAAAGTGCACAGAAGCGAGTTCGCCTTCATTGACGACTGCGGTGGCCGCGGGGATTGGGTAGTTATCTCTGTCGTAGTCGTTGTGACACGGGCTGTTGTAGGAGGTGGAGGTGGCGGAGGGTGTGGCTTGGTAGTTCTCTTTGTCATAGTCGTCGTAATTGGGGTGGTTGTAGGCCTACGACTAGGTATAGTAGGTGACCTCGTGGACACTACCGTAATTGGGGTGGTTGTAGGCCTACGACTAGGTATGGTAGGCGACCTCGTGGACACTACCGGACCCGGCGTCGTAGGCGCAGGTGGTCTGCTCATTGTTCGACGAGAAGAGGGCGTAGGAGGTCGTGTTGGCCTAGTCGTTTTCTTGGCCGTAGTCGTTGTGAGTGGGTGAGTTGGCGTCAGAGGCGGCGGTGGCCTACTCGCTGTTTGGCGAGCAGTAACAGGCACCGATGTGGTTGTCGCCTTCGGGGCTTCGGTAATTGCTGCCGGTGACCCCGAACTGGAACCGGACGGATAACTCGTCGGATTCTTCTGGTCGTCGCCCCCACCACCCGAATCGTCATCGCTGCCGTACAGCTCAAAGTCAGTAAAGAAAAGCGCCATGACTATGGCCACGATGAATGCGAGTGCACAGAAAACACAAGCGATGAGTGTGACACCGGAAACGCCTTCTCTTTCGTCACCCCCGGGGGTACCCGTCAGCGCCGACACTTCCAGGGATGACTGGCCCACGCCGGACGCATCGACAGTGCTGTCCATGCCAGAATCATGGAACAGGCGTTACCTCTGCCAACCGCGTTCCACGAGAATCGTTTTGCCAGCGTGATTTCAGCGTAGTCTAAGGCCAGTAATAACCAGGAAAACGCCAGGAAAACGTCCGGAAGGCCAGGAAAACACCCGGCCTTCGTAGATGGAGGCGTCTTGGGAGAGCTGAACAGGAACGCGGGAGAGCGCGAGGGTACCACGTAGCGCACGCGAATTCTTCTTCTTCTTCGCCTTCAACTGTGTTTCCTACCCACTGCGGGGACTGAGGCTTCTTCGCTTCTTTTTTGTCCTTACATGACACCTACCCAGGGCGGCACAGGATTTCTGATGAAAATACTGAAGAGAAAGCTTTCTGTGCAGGATGAATCACATCGCATCATTCACAATATTTATGAGCGAAGCGAAGACTTGTTTTATGCTGCATTCCGAAAATATGGATGGTTTCGAAATTAGGCTGAATCAAGGCGCGTAACGAATAAATTCAAAGAATGTGCAGGTTCAGACTAGAATATTTGGTGCCATGCCGAACATTTTTATTTACATTGTGAATATGTAGATAAGTGGCACTATAGCTATACATGTATATGCATATAAAATAAACCACGTATCATAAAAAAATGGCAGCATATCCACGGAGTGAATGATGGGGAGTGGGGCGAAGAATTCGTCCGTCCATACGTTCTTGCTTCCGTCCGTTCCTGCGTACGTCTGTGTAACCGTCCATGCGTCCATCCACCCGTCCGTGCGTGCGTCTGTTCGTGCGTCCGTCCCTGCGTTCGTCCATGCATACGCGCCTGCGCCCGTTCATGCGTCCCTCCATGCATCAGTCTGTGTGTCCGTTCGTCCATCTATTCAGCACTCCAAGTACCACCATCTCGCATCTTTTCATCATATATTCTCCATATAGAAGCACCGCCATCCAGCGGACATTTCAAGGACTAAACGGGAGGTGGCACATGCACACTTTTTTACGGCTTGCGCTTCGGGTTTACTTCCCACCTTTAACCACCTCGAGTTCATGGTATATACTAGTTCACTGTATTCATGACACTGCGGCCCAATGCTCCCTAAACCTTTCTAAAACCAAGGAGGTTACGCCCAGCGAGTATAATGTAGCAACCTTTTCCTGTCAGGTAGTGCTCAATGTACATGCCAGTGGCTGCTAATGTGAAATGAGAGACAGGAGGATTCAGCTTTTAATTTCTTACGGCTTGCGCTTTGTATCTGCTTCCCCCCTTTAACCACCTCGAATTCATTCATGGTAAATACTATAGTTCACTGTATTCATGGTTATGCGGCCCAACGCTCGCTAAACCTTTCTAAAACCAAGGAGGTTACACCCAGCGAGTATAACGTAGCAACCCTTTCTTGTCAGATCGTGCTCAATGTACATGCCAATAGCTGCTAATGGGGATCGCAGCGTGCGCGTTACCTAAAGGCGGAATGCTCCTGTCTCTCATTCCCCCTTAGCAGCCATTAACATGTGCATTGAGCACTATCTTTTATTGTTCAACAACGCACAGAAGAAATCTCTCACTGGAACCACCTTGCAGGTCGAAATCGTAAGGACCGCTATTTCGGGTATGTGCCCCTGGTGGTTACGTACTACGAGGGACGCACAAGCCACGCCATAAGGAGCTTCGCCCCTAAAACTGTGGGGACCCTTACGTTTTGGCTTTAAGAGTTTTACGTGATAGCAATAGCCTGTCCATAGTGCGTTCTACAACCGCTTAGTGCATACTTTTTATTCTAAAATGTTTCTCCAGAAGTCTAAAGGCGGAATTCCCACAGTTTAGTGGATAAAATTGAAAGTGGCTTGTGTGAGTGAAGCTTTTGTATATGGCTGGATTCTGTGTAATGGGTAGCATGCTCTAAACAGCGAACACTATTATGGCCGTGAAAGGTTTTCGAACTTGCTATGCACCCACTAGGTGGTCTTAAGAGAATGCGTGCTGTAACGCGCGTGCCCTTTGTAATGGACGACTTCTTTTAAATCCCGAATTCATACCGACAATCACTTGTTCAGACACTCGATGGCAATGGATGGTGGCACCCCGTAATGCTACTGTAATATTGCATGTTGTATTGTATAGCCTGTACACAAAAGCGTGTGTTTGTGAAGCATAGACAATATTTTCAGCGCATTTCCAACCAGAGGAATTTATTTTAACTGTTTAGAGGGGAAGTACTTTGGGAATGATTTTTTTACAAAGACATTTAAAAAGTTTTGTTTAGCATACATAGAATCAGAGCGTGGGTTCGAATCCCGGCTGCGGCGGCTGCATTTCCGATGGAGGCGGCAATGTTGTAGGCCCGTGTGCTCAGATTTGGGTGCACGTTAAAGAACCCCAGGTGGTCTAAATTTTCCGGAGCCCTCCACTACGGCGTCTCTCATAATCGTATAGTGGTTTTGGGACGTTAAACCCCACATATCAATCAATACATAGAATCAGGTATTTAGAAATACAGAATGACGACGGATTACCATTTGACTTATCCTTGCACATTACATTGTCACAGGGTCGTGATGTCGACGAAGGGAGCAGACTGCAGGTTGGATAATAAACTGTTTATTTGGGCCTAACTTCTGGCCACGTGAAAGGAAAGTCAGATTACAGCAAAACGGTGGAATTGATAGCGGCGAGCAGAGCGTCGGCCGTCGACCAACTGACAAGCAGCGAAGCGCGTCGGCTTTTATACATTTGCCATCAAACGCTCTAGCATTATCGCTATCCGCGACATAGGTTCCAGAATATTCTGTAATGTTCACGAGGTGGGCGTAATCTCAACAAAACGATCTACTACAGCCTCGAGCCTTTTCGAACATCGTAGGCGCGGTTTGCACTGAACGTATAGTGTAACGGGATGATAACAAAACTTGAGGAAAGGAACGTGGCATTGCCCCCCTCGGAAAAAGGCATCGTCCCGATGCTTTAGCAAAAGACGAAGGTACAATAATAAAGACAATAACAGTAAGTACAAGCAATAAAGAACAGTAACAACAACAAGATACAGTCCTCAAGTTCGTCCATGAAAAGGTTTGAGGCGTACGACATGGACGACTTCAGGTCGAGCACGGCACCGTTTAGAGTTCATAATGTCGTCAGGAACAACCCCGTAGTAGAGTGTTTTACCCGTAGTCGAGCGGACCGAGACGTCGAACTACTCTATACGGTCCGAAGTACCATCGTAGAAGTTTTTCACTGAGTTCCCGTCGGCGTATTGGTGTCTACACCCAGACACGGTCACCGGGCTGGTACTGCACGAAGCTTCGTCGAAGATTGTAACAGCGGCTGTCGGCCGCTTGCTGATTCTTGATGCGCAGGCGGGCGAATCGACGAGCTTTTTCCGCGAGCTGAAGGTAGACTGTGACGTCGAGGTTTTCTTCATCAGCGACGTTTGGCAGCATGGCATCGAGAGCGTCGTTATCGGGTTTCCTTCGTAGACCAACTTGTACGGCATCATCTGGGTCGTTTCTTGTACGGCGGTGTTGTATGCGGAGGTTACGTACGGAAGGATGACATCCCACGTTTTGTGTTCGACGTCTACGTACATGGCCAGCATGTCAGCGATGGTCTTGTTTAGGCGCTCGGTGAGACCATTGGTCGGTGGGTGGTACGCTGTTGTACGGTGGTGACTGCCTGGCTGCATGTCAAAATCGCTTGGGTTAGCTGCGCAGTAAATGCCGTACCTCTGTCGGTGATGAGGACCTCCGGGGCACCGTGACACAGGACGATGTTTCCGATGAAGAATTTGGCTACCTCAGATGCCCTACCTCTCGGCAGAAATTTTGTCTCGGCGTAGCGGGTAAGTTAGTCGGTAGCTACGTCGTTTTGTTTGTTTCCCAAAGCCGACGTCGGAAACGGCCCAAGTAAGTCCATACCGATTTGGTGGAATGAACGGCGAGGTGGTTCGATTGGCTGCAGTAGTCCTGCTGGCCTTATAGGCGGTGCCTTTCGTCGCTGGCAGTCCTGGCATGTCCTCGCCTAACAAGCGACGTCGGCGGCAAAGCACGGCCAGTAGTTTTTCTCTTGTATTCTCGTGAGTATGCGGCAAAAACCAAGGTAGCCAGCCGTTGGGTAATCGTGATGGGCCTTCATAGTTTCCGGTCGCATTGACGAAGGCACGACGATAAGGTAGCTGGCTTGGGCAGGAGAGAAGTTATTATTCACGAGGACGCTGTTCTTAAAGAAATGACGTCTAGTCCTCGCCTGAAGACTTTTGGAACGACGCTGGTTCGGTCATCGAGGTATTCTGCCCACCCTCTCAGTTGCGGGTCACCTCGCTGTCACTCGGTGAAGTCGTTAGCACCCTTGATTCACAGGAAGTACTCATCATCCTGGTTGTCCCGCGGTGGTGGATCGACTGGGGCACGAGATAGACATTCTGCGTAGGAGGGTTCCTTCCAGATTTGTACACGACGGTAATGTCGAATTCTCAAAGTCTTAGGCTCCATCGTGCAAGACGACATGAAGGGTCCTTCAAGTTAGCTAGCCAACACAGAGCGTGGTGGTTTCTCACAACTTTAAAGGCCTGCCGTATAGATAAGGGCGAAATTTCGACGCCACCTAGATGATGGCGAGGCACTCCTTTTCTGTTGTGGAATAGTTGGCCTCGACCTTTGATAGCGACTGGCTAGCAAAACTGATAACCTTTTCCAGGCCATCGGTCTTTTGTACGAGGACGGCGCCGTATCCTACGCTGCTTGCATCGGTGTGTACTTTTGTTTCGGCATATTCGTCAGAATGCGCAAGTACCAGCGGCGTCTGCAGACGTAGCTTAACTTTCTAAAATGCTTCAATTTGCGCTGTTCTCCATTTAAAATCAACGTCGGTCTTCGTGAGTTGAGTTAATGGCTCGGCGATCTGTGAAAAGTCTTTGACAAAGCGTCTGTAAAGCGCACAAGCCGAGAAATCGGCGCATGGCCTTCTTGTCGGTGGGTGGCGGGAAGGCAGCGATGGCAGCTGTTTTCTGCGGGTCTGTGCGCACTCGTCTTGCTGATGACGTGACCCAGAAAATATGAGCTTCTTGTACGCGAAGCAGCATTTTCTAGCTTTAGTGGAAGTTCAGAGTTCCTGATTGCTTGAAGTACGGATTTAAGGCGCTGGAGGTGTTCATCGAAGCTCGACGAAAACACAACGACGTCATCCAAGCAAACAAGGCAAGTCTGCCACTTCAAGCCAGCCAGGACCGTATCCATGACTCGTTGGAAAGTCGCAGGTGCTGAACAGAGAACCCAGGGCATCACCTTGAACTCGAACAGGCCGTCCGGCGTTATGAAGGCAGTCTTTTCTCGGTATTTCTCGACGACTTCAATTTGCCAATAGCCGGTCTTGAGGTCGATCGAAGAAAAGTACCTCGCATTGTGAAGGCGACAGAGCGTGATTTTGTTCAGGTGGCGATAGTCGACGCAGAAGCATAGAGTTCCGTCCTTCTTCTTCACCAACACCACCAGTAACGCCCATGGACTCATTGAAGACTGAATGATGTCGTCGCGTAGCATTTCGTTAACTTGTTTCTTTATGACCTCGCAATCTCGCGTTGAAACTCTGTATGGACTCTTACAGAGTGGCTGGTACTTTCTTCTGTTATGATTCGATGTTTTGCGACGGGAGTCTGTCCAATTCTTGAGGATGACGAAAACCAGTTCTTGTATTTCAGGAGCAAGTTTTCGAGCTGTTGTTGTTCATGCGTCATAAAGCTCGGATTGACGTCGAAAGCCAATTGAAGTGCTTGAGTCATCGTAGTGCATTCGGCAGAATAAATGACGGTGGAAATGTTGCTGGCTTCCAGTATTTCTTCCATGTAAGCAACCGTCGTGCCTTTGCTCACATGCTTGTACTCATTGCTGAAGTTCGTGAGCATCACTATTGCGTTACCTCCCGAAGCTCGGCTATTACTCTGGCGAAGCGAATTTCGCGGTTGATCAACAGGTGCTGGTTGCCTTAAACGACGCCTTGCATGTCTCGATTATTGAGTACCGACGAAAATGCTGACGCTGTAGCGAGGAGGAATGGTGACTTGCTCTTCCAGCACATTCAAAGCGCGCCTCCCTGATGGCTTGTGTGGCGGCAGTGCTTTTTCTGTGGATAGCATAATTGCCTCCAACCTTAGGTCGATGACGGCACCGTGTTGACTTCAGAAGTCCATGCCAAGTATCACATCCCCGGAGGAGTGCTGTGGAATTAGAAAGCTGGTAGGATAAGTCCGGTTATTGATCGTGATTCTTGCTGTGCAAACACCTGCCAGCGTTATTACATGACGCCCAGCTGTCCAGATTTCAGGATCTTGCCAAGCATTCTTCACTTTCTTTAACTTTGTTACAAAAGGCCCACACGACCGAATAGTCGGTCCCAGTGTCGACGAGTGTGGTGACGTTGTCGCCGTCGAACATTATGTCCAAGTCGCTAGTTCGTCGTTGTGCGTATCGGTTCGGTCATTGCGTTGGGTCACTCACGGCTACGTCGGTTTGCTCCACTGCTTTCATGTTGCATCGTCAGGTCTTCTTCAGTATGAGGGGTGTCATCGTCCAGGTTTTCCCTGGTTCGCGTCGTGTTCGGAAAGTTCCATCGCGGCGGCGTCATCCAATATCTTCGGTAGTTCGTCGCACAGCAACCGCATATCCAGCGGTTGCTGCCATTAGTTTCCCGGATAAGGGCTAGGAGACCGACCGGCCCCGAGTTCGGTCATTGTACGGCCGGTGTTGAGGCGACATGAGCGGCTGGGTGACAGTAAACGAGATTCTCGTGGTGTCCACTGCGCTGCTGCAAGGTAGTCGGCCTTGTCACGGTGTCTTTCCCCCCACTAAGGACGTGGTGCATCTATGGCGAAACCACGCAGTCCCATCTGACGGTACTGGCAGCGGCGGTAAGTTTGGCCAGCTTCTCCGGTGTGGTAACAGAGAAGTCGGTGGTCGGGGGCGTGCCAGACGTCGGTTTTCCTCGGAGCGTTGCGCTGACCAGCGGGTGGACGGTATGGCGTCGACGGCGGTGGTTGCTGGTGGCGGAACTGCGACGGTGCGGTCTCTTGACGTGGGCGTGAAGGGGTAGTGTAGCGTCGTGCTGCAGCAGTGTAGCTCATCGCTTGCAGCTGAAGCTGCGGTGCTTCGGAAACTCCAAGGGATTGCTGAATTTTTTTCGCAGACAATGTCGGCAATCGAGTCCACTTGAGGCTGCGCTGAGGGTAACAGCTTGCGCAGCTCCGCCCGCACAATCGCTCGGATAGTCTCGCGCAAGTCGTCAGAGCAGAGTGGTTGCGTTTGTGCGTACTCTGGCGTCGAGCGGCAATCGAATTGTCGGGGGCACATCTCCAGCATCGTTTCAATCGTTGTCGCTTCGGAGATGAATGCCTCGACAGTGCACGGTTGGCTTCGCATCAGACCCGCGAACAGCTTTTGCTTTACTCCTCGCATTAAGAAGCGAACTTTTTGTCTTCAGGCATATCGAGGTCGGCGTGCCGGAAGAGTTTGGTCATCTCTTCCGCGAAGAGCGTCATGTTTTCGTTTGGAAGCTGCAACCGACCAGGTTTCAAGCAGCGCATTGGCCCTCTCCTTGCGTATGATGCCCGCGAATGTAGCGAGGAACTTTGTGCGGAATGTGTCCCATGTTGTCACGTTCGCTCCTGGTTCTCGAACCACGTACGAGCGGCATCTTGTAAGGCGAAGTACGCACGACGAAGCTTATTGTCGCTGGTACAAGCATGGGAAATGGCCACTCGGTCGTATGCCTCCAGCCAACTTTCCGGGTCTTCAAGGGCTGAACCGTGGAAGGTCGGCGGCTCCTTAGATTGCCGGAGCAGGATCGGCGCAGACGGCACAGGGTCTGTCATCGTTGCTGCAGTCGTGGTCAGAGTCTTGGTCTGCCGAGTCTTCTCAGGTAGAGGGCCGAACTCTGGCGGTAGACCTTGTTGCCTGCGGCTTGTTCGCTGCTCGGGGTTGTCGTGGATGTCTTCCCGACTGGCGCTGGCTTGACGGGGGCGTCCGGTACATGGAAGGAGCAGTACCTCTACCGGATATCACAGGGTCGTGATATGTGCGATGGGATCAGACTGCAGGTCGGATAATAAACAGTTTATTTGGACCTAACTTATGGCTACGTAAAAGGAAAGTCAGACTACAGCAAGACGCTGGCACTGGTAGCGGTGAGCAGAGCGTCGGCCGTCGACCAACTGACAAGCGGCGAAGCGCGTCGGCATTTACACACTTGCCTTCAAATGTTCTAGCATTATCGATATCGTCGACGTAGGTTCCAGAATAATTTGTAACGCTCACTAGGTGAGCGTAACCTAAAAAATAAAACGATCTACTACAGCCCCGAGGCCTTTCGAACATTGTAGGTACGGTTCGCGCTAAACGTATACTGTAACGGGTTCATAACAAAACCCGAGGAAAGGAACGTGTCAATATGACGCTCTATAATTACAGGCTATCACTGTGACCCTGACCGGAGATTAGCAAGACACTATTGTAAATAAAGCATGACAAGGTTTGTGGTAAGAACAAATGAATGTGTTCCTTCCCACTTAGAAAGGGTAGAAACTCTGTTCACTATGAAGAAATTTTAGGGCGTGATGTTATCAGTGCTGGACCACTGGGGCAGATTTTGTTGTCATGTTTGTTGTGTATTGCAATATAATTCTCTTGTCCCTGTAGTGTGACATGCAAACGGTCTAGTGGCTAAGGTACTCGGCTACTGACCCGCAGGGCGCGGGTTCGTATCCCGGCTGCGGCGGCTGCATTTCTGATGGAGGCGGAAATGTTGTAGGCCCGTGTGCTCAGATTTGGGTGCACGTTAAAGAACCCCAGGTGGTCGAAATTTCCGGAGCCCTCCACTACGGCGTCTCTCATAATCATATAGTGGTTTTGGGACGTTAAACCCCACATATCGATCAGTGTGACATGCAATCGGAAATGAAAAAAAAAAAACAGAAGCACGGCTGTGTGGTAGAAAACCGTCCTTTCCACACTAGTGGGCTGAACCCGATCCTCACTCGGGCCCTGAAATTTTTAATATTTATTTTATTTGCACTTTTATCGATGTTTTGGTCACGCAGAGAATGATGGTTTTTAGGTTACAAGCAACGACTCCCACACCGACGCTGAAATTTTAGCGAAACGAGCTCTCTTTAACGCTATCGTGTTAAAAAAAACAAAAAAAACTCTGGGATTTCAGTACAGTCACAGTGAAAGCTAAAAAAGCGGCATTTCTAGAACCTTTTGTGATCTTCCTTTGGTGTATACCAGTAAAAGCACGCTAGTGAGACACATTCAATTGGTCATAACTTATAGTTTTCGTCAAGTCGAAAAGCAACAACTACGCCAGTCATTCTGCACAGAAGTGAGGTACCCGCTACGAATTTGCAAGGTATTTGTGCACTTCGTGGAAGTGGTAGCTGATGAAGATCAAGAATAACAGCTGCGCGCTTTTTAATGGATTGAAAGAATTCGACGACTCACATTTACGCAATTCGAATTGCACCAGGTTACTGTTTTACTCTTCTATACAAAACTATATTACACATGCATGATAACGTCGTTCCTCCCCGACATAACGCCTGTATAGAGTCATCTTTTAGGGGACCGTTTCGAGCACTGGATTGCAGAATACGGATGAGCCACAGAGAGGGCAGAGGGGTGAATCCCGTTCCATCCCAGATAATTTTCTTGATTGATTTTTTTTAGCACAATAGTGGTTACAAACGCCCGCCGCTGCGGCGGAGGTGGGTTACTATACGGCGCTACGAACAGCCTCTGTTGTGATTTGTGAACAGCTTTCCCTGTAAAAACTGACACTACTCCTCATGCATTTTCTTAAGAAGTCTCGAAGGCGAAAGCCTTGAATTTTCTTCTAAATTGATTGTATTGAGCCCACACGAAAGCTTTCTGCGCACAGCGTGATTTTGCACTGCCTCGGGGATCGGAAACATTGCAGCTTGTTTTCCCCAAATGACTTTTCAGTGCTACGCGCATTAGCCCAGTTCTGAGCGGAAGACTATGTCACGTCAGGATACCATATGACGTCACCTTAGGCGTGACGTCAAAATTATGGCCACGTGTGACGTTCCACGAAATAACGCTTCCACGAAATTTTTTGGTCGCGCAACGAAGACAATTCCCGATCCGTACCAACGGCGTCGACGCCAACACTGACGTCGGAATGTCGGCGAAACGAGCTTCTTAAAGCTATCACGTTAAAGAGTGGCATATAATCGCCGAGTGCTTGACACGAAGCCTTATTGTTCACCTATTGCCCATGGCGCATACCCACTGCGGGGATTGGCCAAAAATAAAGTGGTTTTATGAAATAACATGCAGTTTTAGAATAATGGAGGCTATATAATGAAAAGATTTCGGACTACCTAAAAAAACGATTTTTACAATGTGTGGTAGCTGCGAGAACTTGTTTTTTTTTTCGAATCAGTTTTCATGCTTTGGGATGGCTGTGTGGAAAAGACTTCAAAACAGTGGCAACTTGGGCTGGTTGGTATTATATCTAAAAAAAAGTACTTTGTTTGGTGCGAAGGCTCTTCGAGTGTTGAGGGCAATAATAAGCACGCAAAAATACTCGTAGTATCTAATATTAGGTGTTGTGTATCGCATTTCTTTATCTTGCGCTCAATACTACATCGGTCAGATGGGGCGCTGTCTAAATGATCGCCTTAAGGAGCGCGCATGTCTCATGCGCATATCAGTGGGCACGTCACAGTGTCAATTGTGGGTGAGTGCAATGTTTGATGAATGCCAAGTAATGGCAAGATATACTGAGCACAAGAAGGCACCTGAAATACATGAAGCGTTTTTGATTCGCAAGGCGAATCAAAAGTCACCGAGTGCGTAAGTGTGCCATCTGTTAAACTGTTGGACAGTGATTACAATTATTGTCTTAGTTAACTCATTTTTTCAAGGTCTGAATCTGAGCACACGGGCCTACAACATTTCCGCCTCAATCGGAAATGCAGCCGCCGCAGCTGAGATTCAAACCCGCGAACCTGCGGGTCAGCACCCGAGTACCTTAGCCACTAGACCACCGCGGCGGGGCCATCTTCTCGCCCTCTTGGCTGTATATATATATATATATATATATATATATATATATATATATATATATATATATATATATATATATATATATATATATATATATATATATATATATATATATATATATATATATATATATATTTTCCGCCATCTGCGCAATACTGTGGTTGTATGTGATCGCTCGGTTCTATCTGACTTATTTCTGAAACGTTACTTGCACTAAGAGAGTATGTTTATTTTATGAAGTAGAATATTTCAACACAGAGTGTATGGGTTTGATTTCGGCCGGCACCTTCCGATACTTATTCTTTGGATCATTTCAAGTTTTCTTTTGTTTTGTCACCTTATGGTGTCTGTCTCATACCCGCGAGGGGGATGCCACGCTATCGATTATACTTGTGAATGCAACGTAAGAGAAAAAAAAAAGAATTTGTCCCATTCGCTAACATGGGGCTGAACTTCACAATTGAGAGCATACAAGGTGCTTTGGACCTGGGCTTCAGCCACATCAACGCTTTTGATGCCATTTGTACTTACCTTCATGAAACTAAACTAATTAGGTTCCTACTTGCGTGAGCATTATTACCGCAGAAATAATTTAAGATATGAAAGGGTTCTTTGATCAGGGTAATTTTTGTCCAAGATAACGACTTTATACTGACCAATCTTAATGAGTGAAAAACAATTATTGCACTCCTCCCGTTAACGTTCGTTTTACTTTTCGGTACAGATATTGAGTGCGGAAAAAGTCACACCTAATTATATAATTCATTCCTGTCTGAACCACCTGAATGTGTATGAACCATGTTTGAGGATTCATCACAATCATAAAGACACCTAATGAACAACACCCTGTCGACAACGCCAACACCGCACTTTATGCGTTCGTTGTGGGCCATTGCTTTAGAGGGGTCCTGAAACACTTTGAGTAACCATGGAACGAGTTCACTGAAAGAGCTTATTGCCTCACGAATTCAACGTTGTAAAAATGTTGAGAATCCGTCCAGTGCGAGAGGAGTTACGAAGGTTTGTCGCATGTTGCAATTGCATTCTCTCTTATTCTCTCTTCCCGACGAAAGCGCTGGAAGCTAAGCAGGGAGGGGTGGCATGGACCACAGAAAAATGTCAGGCATGCCTCGCGACCTTCAGCAATATTTTTCTGTTTTTTTTTTCTTCGAATGCGCGATTCTCTCAGCGTGATCGCGTGCGCACGCGTGGACAAGTAGTGACCTCCCGCGGCGATCTCTGTAACGAGTGTGTGCACCATGTTCAAATCAGCCAATGGCTGACAGATGGGTCGTTGACGTGCGAGTTTTGGGCATATAACGTGATTTGTCGAGAGAAGAGAAAGAAATGTTTAGCCGACTGATAATTTAGTGTGAATTCTAGGCCGCGTGCTGTGCTATAATGTTTGGCTCGCGTGTTGTCGGGAGCCTCTACTACCGATATGCAGCGTTTTCTGACCATGCTCAAAAAGTGTTGCAGGGCCCCTTTGAATGCGGGCACTTGTGCATCGTCGTGTTGAAATCCTTTCTGTTATAAGGACTGCGGATCTTCTATCAGACACCTCGTATTACGCGGAACCGGTAGCACCATTCAGGCGGACAGTCCCGTTCATTAAGACTCTAGGAGATAATACGTTGACTGTAGGGCTAAGACCAAAAACTGATGAATTCACCCATCCATAAATTTATTTATTTATTCGCGTCGACGCACGCACACAACGTCCTATGAAAACTATTCTCCACTCGCCAATGAACCTGTTTCGGCCTACGCGCTTTTGACACACAGGAAACCGGAAACTACATGGATCGTGCTGGCCGCAAATTTCATCCAGAGAAACGTCCTTACTTCGCCGTAATCGAGATTGACCGCAGAAAAAGACGAAATGTCCAAAACATTTTTCACAGAAAGTCACCAGTATCTTTAACTAAACAGGGAGCAAGAATATCTCCCTAGAAATGGGTAAATGTAGTACAACAGAGAACGTTCCTGATCTTAAAAGACTAACGCGTTATCTATTCCACTCAGGGTTGAAACGTCTTGGTAAACCCGAAGTTCATTGCATTGAGAAGTTCAGAGTTCCTCATGGAGGTTAACTATTAAGGGTCAGTACGTGAACAGGTACGTGTAGATCCGGACAAGCCAAAGCTTAAGGACGTCTGGTTTACGCTCGGTTAGCGCCCGATATAACTCTTTTTTGCAACTCTCCTACAAGTCTCGTGAAATTGCTGTCGATATCAACACGCAAAACTACGTGCTTTGAATACATGTGCATTCCCAATACGCGTGATAGGTACCAACTACTTTCAAGTGGAACAAGATTATGCATGTCTGTTACGACAGCAAATACATATCTGTAGATTGCGCAGGCAAATGAGGGACAGTTCTAAACGCCATACTCTTCGTGTTCAAATTCGGTGGACTAATTAAAAGCCACGTGAGAGTTCAAGTTAGAATACCGAATGGTTTAAAGGTACAACGAGGAACACTGGCTCTCCTTGGATGGGTCGGTGAACTTTCTGGCCAAAAAATTCGCCACGCTGCGCACAGTCTTGAGACGGCTGTAGTTGTCTCGGAGGTTCAAATGCGGGCACGTGTTGTCCGCGTCTTCGTAGTCCACGTCGTAGATGGC
Organism: Rhipicephalus annulatus; assembly: GCA_013436015.1. Classification (NCBI taxonomy): domain Eukaryota; kingdom Metazoa; phylum Arthropoda; class Arachnida; order Ixodida; family Ixodidae; genus Rhipicephalus; species Rhipicephalus annulatus. The sequence continues at coordinate 83,463 of WOVY01001020.1, read as the reverse complement.
CACGCCGAATGGCACGTTGGTTTGGTTGGCCTTAACGAGGCACAGCTTTCGGCATAGAACCTGCTCATCGTCGTACACAAACATGTGCCGCGTTCCCGGGTCGAATGTTCGCATGGCATATCGCTGCGCCTCGTACAAAACGTTAACCGTGACAGGTGGCGTGTTGCAGATATCAGTGTAACTGCCGAAGAAAGGCCCCGATGTGCCCTTCTCGCAGGGCGAAAAGATCTCGACCCTTGAAGTCGGCAGCAATGTGGACCAGCGACCTTTCATCGACACCGAGATCGAGAGCTGCGGAGCGCCGGGCAGCGAATTTATGGACGCCAGCGACTGTGCGGCGTCGTACAAATCGTGAGTGTCCGACAGCCCCTGCAGTTTCCCGAGTATGGTCGGAGGCGTCGTGAGGCAACTGCTCTTTTCCGGATCGCCACGCAACTGATGGCCCAGTGAGATGAACAAGTCGGGCTTGAAGACACTGTCAAACTTGTCCTTCAGGTAGTTGCTCCAGGCATCGGTGTATGTCTCCGAACCCAGGACAATGTACGAGGAGTTTCCCGACACCCTCGCCTCCTGGACACTATCGTCCAACATCTTGAGGGCCACGAACACTTCGTCCAAGTCGGCCTGCTTGGTGCCGTGTGCGGGACAGTCGAGAATGCCGAAGTGAAACACGTTGTGTAGCCAGAAAACTTCCAGAGAAGACGTCGTCAGGTCTTGGGTAAGGTTACGGCGATACTCGAAGGTGAAACCCAGGCCGAACTGCGTCTTGGTCATGTCCGTCTTCTGTGCCTTCGAGAGGATTGAGTACAAATTGTAGTCCCAATTGGCGATAAGCGGATTTTTGTTGTTCTTGTAGATGGAGTCATAAAATATGTAGTCGCACAGACCGTCCGCAGGAAAGATGGTCCCGTAGTTGGTCCTGCTGCCGAAGGTACACAAAACCGACTGCGGCTTTATCGACGATTGTGGCACCGGCGGTTCATCAGAGGATGGCGGTTTAGGTGTAGTCGTCGTTGCGGCATTGGTCGAGGTGATGCGAGAAGGCGTAGCAGGCGGTGTTGGTTGCGCAGTCATTTTCTTCGTCGTAATCGTTGTGAGTGGGGCAGGTGCAGGCTTAGTAGTAGTACCCGAAGGCAGACTCGTGGACTCCTCCGGACTCGACGTCGCAGGTGGTGATGGCCTGCTCGTTGTTTGGCGACGGGTAACGGGCGCCCTTGATGACGTCATCTTTATCAGTGCTTCGGTCACAGCGGCCGGAGGTGAACGAGAACCAGCCGGGTATCGTGTCGGAATCTTCGTGACGTCGTCGTCCTCACCACCCGAATCGTCATCATTGCCGTACAGTTCAAGGTCAGAAGAAACGAGTAGCGCAAGCTCTACGGCCATGGCAAACGCAAGACCGTAGAAAAGAATGGCGACGAGAGTGATGGCGGAAGTGCCTTCTTCTATGCCTCTTGGAGAACCCTCCCGCGGCGCCAATTCCAAGTATGACCCGTCTAGACCGAATGCATCAAAAAGGCTGTCCATCTACTGATCGTATTCGATGAGTCGCCCCCGGCTTCCGTGGTTTAAGTCAGGGCTGGTGTCCTGAAACGAAAACAAACTCGTCATTGATGCAGACCCTTCGACGTACTTGTGGAGCTTAATGAATTCCCAGGAGAGCGTTAAGGCGCGGCGCAGGATGCGTGAACGCCTTTTCATCTTTTTCTCCTTGTCCGATGGCTCATACACAGTGCAGGGGATTGCTGGCTCTTCTTTTTTTAGCGGCGGGGACACTTTCCCACTATGGCGAAGAATTTGTTATCTGCTGCCGAAAAGAAAACTCTCCATGAATGATGAAATACAGTGCAACCCGTGTATAAGAATATTGACACATTTGGAAGATACAGGTATCGTTATAGTGAATACGAAAATTAAAAAAAAATCTGAAAATTTTGTTGTTATAAGAAGGGCCCGGATTTTAGGCAGATACCTATTTTGTTTCTTGCGTTACTATCGCACCACTTTGATATGTCAGGATGAACTAAAAGTTAAGAGCTTTTATAGTGCCTATAAATGCCTGCTTTTGGCGTTATCGACTAAATGCATAGAGCGCCCACCAGGCGCGTAGCCAGAATTTCTTTTTCGGAGGAAGAGGGGGGGCATCACCCATGATTTCGGGAGGAGCAACTACTTAAAACGGTGATTTTTCGCTCACAAGCAATGGCAAAGAAAATTTGGGGGCTGGGGCACGTGCCTGGTGTGCCACCCGCCGGCTGCGTCCCTGGTGCCTACAAATGCCTATTTTCAAAACATGCGCCTACGTGAACACTATTTAAAGCCAAATTCACTTCTTGAGGGCTGCTTGAGACCGTTATCAAGTTACCATGCGACATTGGGTGTTCGGAACTGTATGAGGTTCAACCAGCTCAACGAAGCTGCGGTAGACAACCGCCAGCAACAGTGAAACGGGACACGCCTACCTTAAATCCCCAGCTAACGTAGCGCGAGCTCTCGTCCAATACAAAATCGCGGTTCGACAGAATAAACGAGAGTGAAGAGCAATATAAATAAAAATGTCATGGACTCGTGGCTTTTGCTCTGTTTACCATTTAACTCCTAAAAGGAGCATGACATGGTCACCCAACAATTTGTATTTTTGCACAAAAACGAGAGGTAGAGGGTCTATTATGCCTATACATGCTTGAAAAGTGGGACGCACAAGAATATTTCGGCGTAAAACAAGCCCTAGAAGTGGCCGGCTGTAAACCTGCCCACCGTCGGTAACCGCCATTTATGCTATGGCTCGTGTGACGTCATGAGCTGGAAGGAGCAGAGCCATCGCCTTCTTCAAAAGTTCCAGCTTTCGCAAATAGTTCAATTTCAATGCCAAGCTGAAGGAAGTTATTATCTAAATTTGGCGGGCAGCTTAGTTACCATGAAACAATATATTATTTTCAGGAATGCATGGCACTCACTCAGCCAACTGCTTGTTACGTCACAGCTCGTGAGTGTGCCAGTGTAGCCAGACTCACAGCCCGCTCGCGTGCATATATTATTCAATTTTAACACAGTGCTTGACCGAATGCGCTAAAATTTCACCAGCTTATTTGCGAATGCAAAAGAGTCAACCCGCATAGCACAGATTATGATAAAAAAATTGGGTGTCATGACCCCGTAAAAGTGTTCATCACCGGAGAAGACATTGACCCTAACGGAATGAACCCGGCCAATAGACTTCATGCAAAATTGCTGCCATCTGTCGGCCGTCGCGTGCTTAGCGACCGTGTTAGAGGCTCATCGGGGCGCTGTGCGCACATGTCCACGTGTGTTTACGTATATATACGCATACGCAACGTGTATCGATGCAAGGCGTGTATAGGCTCATAATCGCTATGCCGACGCATCGCTGCGTCCCTTTGCTGCTCACAGAGAGGAAGTAGAAAAGCTGAAGGGAAAAAAAAGTAAACCGTAAACGTTTCGCCTTGTTATTTTGTCAACCTCACGACGTTTCAATTTCAATTCAATTTTCATTTTTCTAGTTTTTACATGATAAATGGTTCTGTTGGGTTCAAAGCTACATAAGTAGCTTGACGAGACCCAACAACCAGACTACACAAAATTAGACAAAAATTATACAAGGCAGTAACGACAAGCACTTCCGTGCAGTGGTGAGCAAACCGAAAAGTAAAACAATTTAAATAGAATATTATAATTTTATATACATACCGGACCAAAAATACACGACCAAAAAGGTGAAAAAACGTTACATACAATAAAATACCATATATCAATAAGCAATACACAGAAATGGTAACGCATGTGCTCCGGCTACTGCTCCCGAAACACATGTTCGCATTCCTCTTTCTCAGCAAATAACGCGGCTGCATTTCCGATGGAGGCGGAAATGTTGTAGGCCCGTGTGCTCAGATTTGGGCGCACGTTAAAGAACCCCAGGTGGTCGAAATTTCCGGAGCCCTCCACTACGGCGTCTCTCATAATCATATAGTGGTTTCTGGACGTTAAACCCCACATATCAATCAATCACGCTCCCACAAATTGGCGAGCACTGAAGTTGCAAAGTTTTCGCTAGCACACATTTACAAAGTGAAGGCGACTTGTGCGTTTCACGCAGAAGCCACGTTCACGCAACGAGCTTAATCGAAGCTGATTGCCACGCACGCCTGCATCTCGTCAAGTGTGCCAAGCCCATAGAGTACTTGAAAAATGTGTGCAGTGATGCGCTAGTCATCCCAATAAACGGCAGCTTGTCACACTCCAGAAGAGAAAATGAAAAAAAAAATTGTGAAACAAAGGTGCTTTAGCACAGTCGCTGCCTTTTCAGAATGAACTGATGACAAGCACGTCCTTCTAATTAAGCATGTGCCGTTACGGAAACGCAATAAAGAAAACGTTACATTCAACGAAATGCAAGCCCGCGTGATTAGCCGGTTGGTGCCTTTGTCGTACTAAGTCATAAGTCGGCAAAACTTGAGGAGCTCACTCAGGCTCAAAATCACTATATGCTTGTCAGAGGTATCGTAGTGAAGGGAAAACGTGCCCCAAGCATTTTCGTCTCCACCGAAAATGCAGCCGCCACGGCCGGAATTCAGTCCAGCAACCTGTGGGTCAGCAGCCGAGTGCTTTAGACACTGGACCACCATGATGAGAAATTTTGTGCTTTGGACTCAAGCTCACGAAAATATTACATGCTAAAGATTTCTTAGCAAACTTCGGCGACTTTAGCCCATCCATCCATCCATCCATCCATCCAGTCCGTCCGTCCGTCCGTATCTATCTATCTATCTATCTATCTATCTATCTATCTATCTATCTATCTATCTATCTATCTATCTATCTATCTATCTATCTATCTATCTATCTATCTATCTGTCTATCTGTCTGTCTGTCTGTCTGTCTGTCTGTCTGTCTGTCTGTCTGTCTGTCTGTCTGTCTGTCTGTCTGTCTGTCTGTCTGTCTGTCTGTCTGTCTATCTAATCTATCTATCTATCTATCTATCTATCTATCTATATCTATCTATCTATCTATCTATCTATCTATCTATCTATCTATCTATCTATCTATCTATCTATCTATCTATCTATCTATCTATCTATCTATCTATCTATCCGCTAACGTTTGGGTGCTCTCGGGGTCGCTTCCTGAAGTTGGCATGAACCAAAATTAGCATGGTAGGGTAAGAGCTACAGGGGATCAACTGCTGCCATAATGCTTCATAAAGAAAGCAACGGAATACCAATCAACAAGGGTGTAAGGCAGGGGGACACAATATCCCCAATGCTGTTTAGCGCGTGCTTACAGAAGATTTTCGGAAGCCTAGAATGGGAACAGTTAAGGATAAGAGTTAATGGAGAGTACCTTAGTAACCTGCGCTTCGCCGATGACATTGCATTGCTGAGTAACTCAGGGGACGAATAGCAACTCATGGTTATGGAGCTAGACAAGGAGAGCAGAAAGGTGGGTCTTAAAATTAATCTGTAGAAAACGAAAGTGAGTACAACCTCGGAAAAGAGCAGTGCTTCGAGATAGGTAATAGAGCACTTCAAGTTGTAGAAGACAATGTCTACTTAGGGCAGGTAATAAGCGCGGAGCCAAACCACGAGATTGAAGTAACTAGAAGAATAAGAATGGGGTGGAGCACATTTGGCAAGCACTTTCAAATTATGACAGGTAGATTGCCACTATATCTCAAGAGGAAGGTATATAACAGCTGTATCTTGCCGGTACTTAGCTACGGAGCAGAAACCTGGAGACTTACAAAGAGGGTTCAGCTTAAATTTAGGACGACGCAGCGAGCAATGGAAAGAAAAATGGTAGGTGTAACCTTAAGAGACAAAAAGAGAGCAGAGTGGATTAGGGAACAAACGGGGGTTAAGGATATCATAGCTGAAATCAAGAAGAGGAAATGGACATGGGCCGGGCATGTAGCGCGTAGACAGGATAAACGCTGGTCATTAAGGGTAACTGAATGGATTCTCAGAGAAGGCAAGCGGGTTCGGGGGAGACAGAAGGTTACGTGGGCAAATGAGATTAAGAAGTTTGCGGCTATAACTTGGCAGCAGCAAGCACAGGACTGGGTTAACTGGCGAAACATGGGAGAGGTTTTTGTCCTGCAGTGGACGTAATCAGGCTGATGATGATGGTGAGGGTAAGGCGATTGGACGTATATGACGCGCTGGTCATGACATGAATAATGTCATAATCTGGTCGGGTACGTGATCAAACACTTCCCGTCAGACAGCGGCACATACCCACGGGCGGGTATGTGCCACAGGTGATTGACACTTGGTATCTACCCATGAGCGACAAGAACGCACATGGGCAATTTTAACGTTCGAGCGTTAACAAATAGCCAACATCGGTAGCGTCAACCCAAAGAAGGAATGAAATAAATGTCAGGGTTACAGCTGGAATAGAACCAAAAAATTTTGCGTGGCAATGAAGCATTCTACCACAGAGCTACGCCAGGTCTCGGAAATATTTTCCAAATAGACGCTCGTCTTCGTGAAACGTCAATAGTGGTTGCAGTGCTGCCTACCCAATTGTATAAACATTACATGTGTATTCCTCTGATACAGCCGCCACGTCGGGTAAACGTCAACTGTGGCCAGTTTTCATGCGCTGAAATTGATTTATGTAGCAGTGTCCAAGGCCAGCGTCTTCGCGAGCATCAGCGCTTCATACAGCTTCTGGTCTTGCTAATACGCATGTTCCAGTTGGCGTCGTTGAGCTAGTGCAAGAAAAACTGGTTATCTGAACATCTGTACCTCTTAAACATATGTCGGTGCGTGCGAAATTCGTACATATATTTAGCGTAATCTCATGACGTGTCGCTTAATAATAAAGAATTGCAACACGGTCACACCCTCCGCATGCTTCGCCTAACGTCGATTCCCAGGTACGTGGGATCTGTCGAATTTTCTTCAACCGGATTCGTTCGGACTAAGACTCACCAAAATATTACTAACCCGAATTCACTCAGACTTACGGCTCAATTCGAATGAGTGCGAGTGGCTAAACCCATGAGCGAGTCTGCCGACTTATGGCTGTTATAAACAGTGACTCTTTTTGCTTGCCTGATGTAGATACAGATCGCACACGACTTTGATCTGTAGTGCTTGCAGTTACGACAATGGAGTCCCAAAACGTGCATTGCCTTTCTATTTTTATTGAGTAAAACGCTGATTTGCTTGCTTGCTTACGGCACCTAAGGCAAACTTTTTTATAGCCTAACACACGACATTTAGTTATAAGCGATACATCAATATATGTGGTATCTGTATTAGTGAGTCACATCGTTTAAAGGGAATTCGGCGAATATGCGCACGCGTAAAAACTTCAAAAGCTTGTTGCCCGCTACTCTTCGGAAAATAAGAATTGCTTCAGAATACAGGCCGAATAAAAGTGGGTAATGTTGGTAAGATAAAATGCTATGAATGACTGATGAAACGGGAGAAAATGCAGAAAAAGGAGTGCCACCAAGAAGAGTTTCCATAGTAGGTAATTAATCCCGAGTTTCATATGTCGCTATATTTGATATTAATTAGAATGACTGCCAGTTGGGCATGTTAGTTGAAGTCAATGACGAAACAGGCACCCCTGTTATCATCAACAGCGTGATATAACAAAAAAACTATGTGCGTTTTGGTGCTTGTTTCATCATTGATTATTAAGAAACTGATAGACTATGGACATTTAAAAAACGACGAGGTTAACGCGATAACTTGGTGACAGTAGACAACTCTGTAGAGAGAGAAAAAACGAAAGCTTGCACGAAAATCGCGCAAATCTCGAAACAGCGAAACTGGACGATTGCGAACTCTAATCTGGTTGCTTCGGGGTCGTTGCTTTATCTACAGGTGATGCTAGGTTGTTTCGGGGTTGATTCACAGCGAAGGGAGCTTTCAGTTAAAGCACAGGTAGTCACATACAAGACGCGGATGTTCAATTTAGGAAGACGGAAACTCGCGCTGAAACCGAGCGTGCGCACCTGTCATGTATCTGCGGGTACGTCGTGATTAGCGTAAGGCTTCCGTCACTTAGAGGTCTTCTTGCAGCCACCGTCGATTCTGCGCTTCCCTTGTATCCTCCCCCTGTAAATGTTCGGGGTCATCACCGTCACTTCGCCGCCGTTTCTTGGGCTACCTGTCGCTTTCTTCATTTTCAGTCGACTATAGGAGCAGTATAGGATTCACCCATGTAGAAGGTATCTATGGTGCGCGCTCCGAACACAGTGACGGGGCACACCTGCCGTAATCTGCAGATTGTGATAATGCGTTGTTCCTTAGTATACCTACCACGTGAGGGTTTGGCGCAATTATTGACTACGAAGGGGAAAAAATAAATTTAGTTTAAAGTTTGCGATGTTCCGTGTGTGCCTTGCCTTTGTGTTTTGAGCGCACATCGCAGTTACCTTACAAGTATGAGTCAACTCGCCCAGCAGCAAGTGTTTTTGATATCCGGTATTTACCAAATCGCAAATTCGCTTGTGATGACGATAGTATTTCCCATGGTGCTTCAGCCCCGCCGCGGTGGTCTATTGGCTCAGGTACTAGGCTGCTGACCCGCAGGTCGCAGGATCAAATCCCGGCTGCTGCGGCTGCATTTTCGATGGAGATGAAAACGCTGTCTGTCCGTGTGCCCAGATGTGAGTGCACGGTAAACAACCCCAGGTGGTCAAACTTTCCGGAGCCCTCCCATACGGCGTCTCTCATAATCATATGGTGGTTTGGGGCTGTTACACCCCACATATCAATCAATCAACCTATGGTGATACGTTTCACCTCGAGCTTTAAAATCTCTGCTGTTACAAAGGCAACCCTTCAACAATACCCGACCGTAGCACGCTGTTAGTTTGTAAGAGGTTTGTATTTAGAGAAAAGCTTGTATTTAGTTAGCGCTCACTGTACACTTCATAACTTAACCCTCGGTGGGTGTGGGCTGCTAGTGGAAAAAAATAATGATATAATGGGTTTAACGTCCCAAAACCACACATGAATATGAAGAACACCGTAGTGGAGGGCTCCAGAAAGTTTAACCAACTAGTGTTCTTTAACGTGCACTGACATAGATAAAAACCCCAAAATAGATATATATGGCGCTCTACGAAATGGCAGACCTATGACAAGAAGAAACTTTAACGACAATGAAATTATATATAAAGATATTCCCACACCACCGACTGAAAGGCCTGATTCAGTTGGAAAAAGGTTCTGCGACCGGAAAAATTGCGCTGCCTTTTCGGCGAATCCACCCACTCAACTCCACAACAGGAGCCCTCTCAGATGCGCCGATCTTGCTGAGCTATCGCTCAGTCGCAGAAAGCGAAACTATCGAGCAATATGGTACTGGATTTCGAAGCGAGTCGCTGTGAGGACGTCACTGAGGTGTCTTAGGGAAAGCGGAGTGTGAGAGACACATTGTGTCTTTTTACTGACAATGTTGACAAGTATAGTCCTTGGACGGTGCTATTTTCTGATCTTGCTACTGTCGTGACAGTAGCTTATCATCTCCTTTCCTGTGAAACTTTTTTTCCTCTCCCCAAGTACGAGGTAGCCAATCTAAGGTTTTGTCTGGTCAACTCCACTGTATTTCCCTTACCTTTCTCGCTCTTCTTGTGCTACGACAACGACGTGATGACAAAACCCCCCGTAGTGGCGTGGTCCACGTTTGTTTTACTTTAGAAAAAAATGAAATGAACGAATATGAAACGTAGACAGTGACGCGAAATAAGCACAAAGGACGAGTCAAGGCTTACAAGTAAATGTTTTTTGAGAACCCCCCCCCCTCTTCCGAACTGTAATAGTTACCTATTTTTAATAAATAGCATCGTGTAACAAAGCCATTTTTTTATGACTGCGTGCGTTTTACATTCGCCACTTTCTTTTTTCGAATATATTAAACCCACTGGCAGTTACGCTATAGATTGCTCTTCAACATAAACGTAACCGGCACGCGTGTTCTCGTATTTTTTACTCAGTTGAAAGACAAATGTCGCGACCGTATATCGAACCCGCGTATTAATTTGTAGCAGCGCAATGCCATCTAAGCCGATAAGCCATCGCAGCAGGTGCTATGAAAGCGTTTGAGCCGTACAGCTTTACAGTACAGTTCTTTTGTTAATACCGGAACTTCGTGGTAGGCGCGTGGCTTTTTTAAAGGTTTCAGACCCGCGACTCGTCTTGTGCACGGTATGACGTGATGAAATGAATGAATGTGTAATTTACTGAATTGCAAGGAATGTGCCTCGGGCGATAAACTACTAGGGTATTTTGAGAAGTGGACTAGGCCTAATAAAAACTATAATATTTAAATGAGACAGACCTTCAGAAACACGCGTACATTCACAGAATAACATAGACGTGAACTCCAAAGTAACAAAATTGACCTAATAAGAATTTGTTGTTGAGCCAGTACATAGCATCATGATTTTGGCGTAAAGACGAAGACATGAGAGAAAATAGGACAGGTGCTACTAACAACTGGTTTATCGGAAAAGGCTTCAATGCATAGTTATGAACAAATGTATCTTGTGCATGTCACGACTACACCGCTCATCAGGCTAAGGAAATGCGACATAAAAAAAAGTATAATCTCGCTCTGATACGGGCAGATGGACGTGTCGCATATTCAGTCACATTATATATATATATATATATATTTATATAATGCGCGACTCCTAGAGGTCATGGGCTGATTCTCTCCGGCTTCTGCCTGGAATCCTGGCTACATGAAACACGGGCTAACACGTGCATTTTCAGCAGTGGCACGAAAGACGAGTACCATCCACTTTCTTTGAATATTGCGCATGCTCCCTTAAGAGATGTTCTTCAAGTTAAATGAGAAGCGCTTAAGTGTGTCACTTTTTGTATTGGTCTCATTGGAATTTCCATCATACATTTCGTAACGTGCACAAATTATACCAGCACAATTTTATACTGTACGTTAACCCGGCCCTACTAAGACACCCTATGGAGTTCACTGCTCACGTGGTTTGACGCCGGCCGGCTTGTCGTTCGACGGCGCGGCTAGGACCGACCCGGGAGGCAGGCAAGACATCAGAAGGTAGACGGACAAACACAGGTGCGGCGCACCGCGAGCCACCACCCTAATAGCCGAAGCGTCCCAATAGGCGTTACGGCGCGACGCCGGCAGCCCGCCCGATGCCATGTGCTCCTCGCTTTGAGAACGAGAGGCTTCTCCGGAGACGCGTCGAGCCACGCGGTGCAGCTACCTTCGGCGAAGCAGGAGCGCTTAAGGGGCAGCGGCCGAGCAGCTCCCGAGAGTGATGTTCCCACGGTCCTCTGGCGGCGAACACACGCACACCACCGCTAGTCAATGCGCCGTCCGAGTCCGGAATGACGCGCACTAGTGCCGTTCAAATCGTCGGGCTCGGCTCCTTCCCTGCCCTCTCCCTCCTCGTTCCTGGTTTTCTCCCTCTCCCTCCTGCTCCACTGCCTGCGCGACTCGCTCGCGCTCTTTCCCACCGGGATTCGTTCGCCCCGTCCTCCCTATCACATTCCCCTTCACTTTCCTTCGACAGTGGCGGTGACTTTTCCCGGGATGCTTCGGAGGACCTCGTGCCCTTCTTTTGCCGATTATGAAGACTGCCCGCGAAAAGTTCGGCTTTGAGCTTTGGGGCGATTGGAATAGCGAGTGGTCAAGAAAGGCGACGGCTAGAACCAGTAATACGCCAATGCCTCGGAATGAAAAGGTAAATCACTTTCTGTTTTTTTTCTTTAATAATAATAATAATAATAATAATAATAATAATAATAATAATAATAATAATAATAATAATAATAATAATAATAATAATAATAATAATAATAATAATAATATTAATAATAATAATAGTAATAATAATAATAATAATACTTTATTCTGGCATGTGTATACAACAGTTACATGCCACCGAGATGAGGCAAAAGGGAACAGACGAAACTGTTTCCTGACTAGGCCTACATCCCGGCTCGTAAACAAAAAAAAAAGGAGTGAGACATATACTCGTGTGAACAGTTTCGTGAACAAAAACCAAAAAAAAAACAAGGACAGTGGTGAAGAAAGCGAAAAACATCCTGTACAGCACAATTCATCAGCATCACTGTAGAGAAGTCATGGAATTTCAAGCAATTTCGCTATAGAAGTCGAAAACCTTCGCTATAGAAGTACGAAGGCACTGATTACTGCAATCACATCTTCATCCGTTATCTTGATCGCAGTGCATCATCTCGATGTGCCGTAATCAGCCCTACGCATATCGAGGGGTTCCTTTCTAGATCCACATACAAACAACAGAAATAGAAAACATGCCATCTTTCTCGGCCGTATCGGACGCCGTATACATACATCCCCGCGCACAGCGCTTCTTTATCATGGACAAGCGTTTTGTCGACGACATTTTACTTAAAGCCCAAGTCACAACGTTAGAACACCCCCCCCCCCCTCCTGCGCCTTTTTTTTTGCCACGCGTAAAACGCTGAGCGAAAAAATAAATAGTTTGTTCAACATATTTAGAGAGGTGTTCTCGAGGTAAGGCTCCTGGTTGCAGTATTTCTTATTCCTACAGCCTTTTCGCTGATTGCAAACTTCTGCTGTCATAATTGAGTTAAGGAAATCAAATATTCTCACAGCAGACTGTATATTTGAAAGACGTTTCCTCTAATACAAAAAAGAAACAAGGCAGTCAAAGCTTTTCCCCGAAACCACACACGAAAATTGAATTGGCCTTTGTCAAATCAGGAGCGACATTTTCTTGAACATTGATCCTCTTACCCGGTAAAATTTTACGAGCTTATATTTTTCGTAGAGTTGGTGTGTGTTGTTCGTTCGCAAAATATGCGTAGCAATGTTTAGAACGAAACAACCAGTTGAAATTGTTGGCGTTGGATTTAGTATACGGAGCTTCATTAACGCGATAGCATTAAAAAGCTTCTTCCGCAGAAATTCCAGTGTCGGCGTCGTTCGTAGAGAGCGAAAAATTATCTTGCGCGTAACCAAAAAATCGAGAAATACGCGAATAATATAAATAATAAAAAACCTGGGTCCGAGTGGGCATCCAACCTGGGTCATTTGCGTGGCAAGTGGGCGTTCTACCACACAGCCACACTTCAGCTTGTGATACAGTGAAAATAACTTCCACTGCACGGAAATGCAGCGAAAGTAACTTGCTTTACAAACACACGCGTACTGTACACGTGATTCACACTACAACATGAAATATTGCAGTAATAATGCGTGGTACAGGCGTATATTGCCATCGGTTGTCAGAACATGTGATTATCATTTTGATGTCGTGGTTTAAAGCTGGTCACCCACTACAAAACGCACCCACGTAACTGTGCCCTTAAGGCCACGCGGTGGGTGCATGGCAAGTTCGAAAAGATTTCATGCACTGTTTGAAGTATGCTCTAGAGATGGGATATCGCTATCGCACTCAAGTCTTGAGGGCGATGCTAGTAACGCTGATCGGAAAGAAAAGCTGCAACAAATACGTATGGAACCTGCGCACCTTCGAGAGCTGTATTTATGTACAGCCGCTGGTGCCTCGTGTTTCGTGTACTGTACAATGACGTCCTCACCACTGAAATATGCGATTTATAACAAGCTTTTTTTGGAAAGGCCTTTGCACACGGCGGCATAATTGTGCGCTTGGTTACGAGCGATAGAAGCAATGGTAAACCTGCTTGCTCAAGTCGTAATCAGCGGAGAGGAATAGCGTGTACGTCTCGACAATGATTTATCCTGAGAAAACTGTTGTAGGACAACATTGTTGGTCACGCCCCGCCGCGGTGGTCTAGTGGCTAAGGTACTCGGCTGCTGGCCCGCAGGTCGCGGGATCAAATCCCGGCTGCGGCGGCTGCATTTCCGGATGGAGGCGGAAATGTTGTAGGCCCGTGTGCTCAGATTTGGGTGGACGTCAAAGAACCCCAGGTGGTCGAAATTTCCGGAGTCCTTCACTACGGCGTCTTTCATTATCATATAGTGGTTTTGGGACGTTAAACCCCACATATCATCATCATCTAAATTGTTGGTCCCGCTCAAAGACCAACAAGGAAGGGTGGTGAAAGGGTGGTTTACCGCAACTTCGTTGAGCTAGAAGACTAGGTTGAACCTCATACAGTTCCGAACACCCAATGCCGCATGGTAACTTGATAACGGTCTCAAGAAGTGAATTTGGCGTTAAATAGTGTTCAAGTAGGCGCATGTTTTGAAAATAGGCATTTGTAGGCACCAGGGACGCAGCCGGCGGGTGGCGCACCAGGCACGTGCCCCACCCCCCAAGTTTTCTATGCCATTGCTTGCGAGCGAAAAATCGCCGTTTTAAGTAGTTGCCCCTCCCGAAATCATAATGATGCCCCCCCCGCCCCCCTCTTCCTCCGAAAAAGAAATTCTGGCTACGCGCCTGGTGGGCGCTCTATGCATTTAGTCAATAACGCCAAAAGTAGGCATTTATAGGCACTATAAAAGTTCTCAACTTCTAGTTCATCCTGACATATAAAAGTGGTGCAATAGTAACGCAAGAAACAAAATAGGTATCTGCCTAAAATCTGGGCTCTGCTTATACCAACACAATTTTCAGATTTTTTTTAATTTTCGTATTCACTATAACGATAACTGTATCATCCAAATGTGTCAATATTCTTATACACGGGTTGCACTGTATTTCATCATTCACGGAGAGTTTCCTTTTCGGCAGCAGATAACAAATTCTTCGCCATAGTGGGAAAGTGTCCCCGCAGCTAAAAAAAGAAAAGCCAGCAATCCCCTGCACTGGGTATGAGCCATCGGACAAGGAGAAGAAGATGAAAAGGCGTTCACGCATCCTGCGCCGTACCTTAACGCTTTCCTGGGAATTCGTTAAGCTCCACAAAAGGTCTGCATCAATGACGAGTTTGTTTTCGTTTCAGGACACCAGCCCTGACTTAAACCACGGTAGCCGGGGGCGACTCTTCGAATACGATCAGTAGATGGACAGCCGCCATCACTCTTGTCGCCATTCTTTTCTGCGGTCTTGCGTTTGCCATGGCCGTAGGGCTTGCGCTACTCGTTTCTTCTGACTTTGAGCTGTACGGCAACGATGACGATTCGGTTGGTGAGGACGACGACGTCACGAAGATTCCGACACGATATCCGGCTGGTTCTCGTTCACCTCCGGCCGCTGTGACCGAAGCACCGATAAAGATGACGTCATCAAGGGTGCCCGTTACCCGTCGCCAAACAACGAGCAGGCCATCACCACCTGCGACGTCGAGTCCGGAGGAGTCCATGAGTCTGCCTTCAGGTACTACTACTAAGTCTGCACCTGCCCCACTCACCACGATTACGACGAAGAAAATGACCTCGCAACCAACACCGCCTCCAACGCCTTCTCGCATGACCTCGACCAATGCTGCAACGACAACTACACCTAAACCGCCATCCTCTGATGAACCGCCGGAGCCACAATCGTCGATAAAGCCGCAGTCGGTTTTGTGTACCTTCGGCAACAGGACCAACTACGGGACCATCTTTCCTGCGGACGGTCTGTGTGATTACATATTTTATGACTCCATCTACAAGAACAACAAAAATCCGCTAATCGCCAATTGGGGCTACGACTTGTACTCAATCCTCTCAAAGGCGCAGAAGACGGACATGACCAAGACGCAGTTCGGCCTGGGTTTCGCCTTCGGGCATCGCCGTAACCTTACCCAAGACCTGACGACGTCTTCTCTGGAAGTTTTCTGGCTACACAACGTGTTTCACTTCGGCATTCTCGACTGTCCCGCACACGGCACCAAGCAGGCCGACTTGGACGAAGTGTTCGTGGCCCTCAAGATGTTGGACGACAGTGTCCAGGAGGCGAGGTTGTCGGGAAACTCCTCGTACATTGTCCTGGGTTCGGAGACATACACCGATGCCTGGAGCAACTACCTGAAGGACAAGTTTGACAGTGTCTTCAAGCCCGACTTGTTCATCTCACTCGGCCATCAGTTGCGTGGCGATCCGGAAAAGAGCAGTTGCCTCTCCACGCCTCCGACCATACTTGAGAAACCGCAGGGGCTGTCGGACACTCACGATTTGTACGAAATCGTTTGTACGAAATCATTCTGTGAGGCACGTGTGCTATCTGCAGGTCATGTATGTTTACAAAGACCACAACACTATCATGTTTCGTAAATAAATAATGGCTTGGTGCGAGGGTAAGCTTTAGTCGTCCATGCATCCTGGAACACAGTGGTTGGCTTAGATTTGGATTGGAGTTATTTACCTTTATTTGTACCCTACATGACCACGTGACTTCAGAGCGTTGCTGTGGGTGCAGAGGATTACTATCTTGAAATTAAATAACGGGGGGGGGGGGTTACGTCCAAAAACTACTATATCATTATGACACACACCGTAAAGAAGAGTTTCGTCAATTTAGACGATGCGAATCTAAATGTAAGAACACGGATTTCTAGCAATTTGCCGTCGAAACGCAGCCGCCGTGGCAGGGATTCGATCCCGCGACCTTCCGGTCAGCAATAAAGCGCGACTAGTCCACTAGTCAGCAGTCATCACCCCACGTCAACCATGGTGCGTGGTTTCTAAGGAAACCGTGCTCCACGACAGCTTGTGAATATTCATTAACAATGTTGTCGTCTAGTTTCTGAACATTGATACCGTAATGACATTTTAGTGTTATTATTGACTCTGTTCCCTCTCATTTCTTCTGTACTCGTAAGAACTTCCACCGCACTGAGGTTATAGGAATGAAACCTACGATGTGTCGTTAAGAGAGAGACAGACAAAAAAAGAATACCGTTGTGTCGGCAACACTTCGTGCATTAGCACTACTTGCTAGCAATAGTGACTGCAACTACCTCTGGTGTGCATGATTGTGCTGCACGTCGTCTTGGTGTGAAAACAGTTTTACTCTAGCAACTCCGACGTGTCGCGAGCTATCGGGTCTAAATGATAAAGACATAGCAGATCCAATGTTACACATTCACGAACCCAAAGGAGGCCATTTTTGGATACATCAATCTGTTCTAGTTCCAGCGACATTCGATGTAGCCACAGGGGATACGCGGCAGTGATACCGTTGCGCCATGCACGTTTGCCTGGCGCAAGATAAAACTAAAACGTGCTGCACTCTCATGACGTGTTAGGAGAGGTGCGGCGGTGAGCACTACTGTTAGTACAGTGTCTAGAACTATACCGACTAGTGTGCTGAGTGCGGGCTAGGAGATGGCCCCGCAGCTTATGACTGCCGGCAGCGCCCGCATGGTGCGCTGCTGTGCGAGTGGGTGCATTTGCGTCTAATCCTTGCGCTCAGCAAGCGCTGAGAAGCCTGCAGGAGGCCGAGCCGCGCGAGGCCAACTAATATTTTCCTGCATTTTCGGGGTGTTTTTTTTTACATAATGCTTTATTGTATAAGAACTACTCGATTGCTTTCACAGTACTGGTGCTTTGCAATACCAAATGAAGATCATTTCGTGGCATACATTTCGTCATCCGCTACTGCCCTCAAAAAAAAAAAAAGAGGGAGACGCAGATCGCACGTAACTTGGGAATCAATACTATGCAAGGTGATTCTGTTGTAACTTTTTATTAAGTGAAACATTATGAAGTGGCGCTAAATATATGCAAGAAATTGGATAGCCAACACTGGAACCAGAGTTGGCGTTTCACGAACATTTGGCTCTTCTTGCAAAGTATTTCGAAGGCCCTAAGTTAAGCGGGTGATCGTGAGGGCACCCAGACGTAGGCGATTAGATAGATAGATAGATAGATAGATAGATAGATAGATAGATAGATAGATAGATAGATAGATAGATAGATAGATAGATAGATAGATAGATAGATAGATAGATAGATAGATAGATAGATAGATAGATGCTCAAAGTGGTTGCAGTACGAAAAAAAATTAATTTTAAAAACCATTGACAGTATAACCACCAGAGTTATTTTTTAAAATGTTTCTTGTTCTTGAGAGCAAGCATTATCGCAGAAGACCTTAAAACCTTTACCTCTTAGCCTGCATTCCATTAGGATTCGAGTGAAAACAAAGAACGATAACATGCCAATGAATAATCTGACACTCGCCGCTTATGATACTCAAAACGTAGTTGGAAAGAGAGTCCGACGTTTACATGAGAGAAAAACTGTGTGAATGAAATTCGAAAGGGTATTTTCATTTTTTAGATAAATATTATTATTTGAAATTTTGCTTAAACGGCGATTTCAACCCCGGCACCATTCACCCTAATTTGAAAAGATAGTTCGATGGAGTCACTCTCAGAATGCTTTTCTCACACGACAGCCTTCGGATTCAGCCTTTTGTCTGCCCTCTTGATCCTATTTTTTTTCAGAAAACCGTGCTGGATTCGTTAGCGCGGGGAACAAGACACCTTTTCCTTGTTCGACCGATAACTTCTTTGACACAGCGGCACAATACACGTCTTTTCTTTGCATTGCCGCTTAGCTTTTAACATCTCAGGGTGTTGCAGTGCACATATGGCACCGTAGAACTTCACAATAAATCAGATGGCAGCTGTCACTTACTAATTTTAAATGTGGCCAGGCTCCGGCAGCAAAAGGACGAGAGGAATTTCGTGCGTTCGTGCACCTTCTCGACACGCAGCGCCGCTTGTGGCATCTGTGTGTAGTCATCACATGCGTGGCCATCCTCTCTCGTACGGAATGCGCGCTGAACACACTAGGCAGTATATTTCTTGACACTGTACTGTTAGGGTGAACCCGCCAGCGCGAGGCCGACGTCGATATCAGCGCTGCGTAACACCCATCGTCTGAAACTTTGCCCGTGCGTAGCATGCGCTCCGCGACACACTCTTTCCACCGCGAGCAAACGTCATGAATACGCTCGTTCGTCGTCTGCTAGCCGCATTTATATCGGCTAACCTGGCTTGTGCTGCATTTCAAGCTCCATCTCGACTGGAAATCCATGCGTGAATACAAAACCTGAGTATAAACCCGTTTACATTTGGACTGTTTAATAAAGGAAGCTGCAATGAAGGAAATAACCTGAAACGAATAATGCATCAGCTTAGAAGACTAGAATGCGGTTAGCAGATGAGCAACAAGCGTACCCATGACGTAGTGCGCGCGGTGGAAAGAGTGTATCGCGGTGCAGTTTCCAACGATGGGCGTTATGTGGCGCTGATAGGGACGTCGTCTAAGTGCTCGCGTACTCATTGTAACGGTGCTCACTGCTGTACCTATTGCTTATCAATGAACGCATTTGGGTCTAAAAACATTTCGCCTGCGCAAAGCCAGTCATGTTCTTTAGCGTTCACAAAAAAAAAACGCCGATGTAGTTCCCACAGCAGTTTCCAGGATTATCTAAAAAAACTATAACCACCAAATCTAAACACACACACACACACACACACACACACACACACACACACACACACACACACACACACACACACACACACACACACACACACACACACACACACACACACACACACACACACACACACACACACACACACAAACTGCGTGAAAACAGTGAAGTATATTCGGCAAGTGGAAGAGCTAAATCTATCACTCACCGGAGTAAAAGGCTAAAAGACTGATTAAATTCTCGCGAATAGAGACCCGATATTGCTGAACCGAGTGAGTGCCCTAAACTTCAGCAGGAGGTTTGCATAGCGTAAAAAAACACGAAATTTTAATAAAGAACTACAAAGATCTGTAGTTCGTCCGAGTCTAAAAGCAAGTTCTCCGATTTCATCTATCTGAGTTTGAAATTTAAATACCCGCTCACTCGAGTAATGAAAGTCGGTGACGTCTCACGTATGCAGTGACTATGTTGAAACGAAACAAAGCGTTAAATAACTATCAAAATGCCGTAGAATGAGTGGCAGCACACATTAAGAGCAGCGATATACACAAAAGCGCTCGAAGCAGAGAGTTGGAAAGTTTTCGAAACGAGCGGGCTTTTTCCGAGAATTTGCTCCGCGAATAGAGACCGCGGCGTGCGGGGGCGCGGGTTTGTGCTATGAGTGTTGGTGTTGCCGGCAAATCTGCTTACAATTTGGCCGGCTTTTCGGGCAGCTTTGGATTGGCTCGGATGTGACGACATCGGGCTCTTGAAAAAGTCATGCGTGCTCCTATAGCTTCTTATTCTTCCTCCCTTTTTATCTCTCTCTTTCTCTCTCCCACTTTAACACCAACACCAGCTCTTCTTTTTAGTATCTGATTTTTTGTCCCGGGCTTGCGATGTTTGTATATATATATAGTGCGAGCATTCAATACATTATGGGTAATACGCAGGCGAGGTCTATAAAGAGACTTCGGAGATTTTGTTTCAAGAGCCCACCATGACAAAAAAAGAAAAAAAAGCATATTCTAATACTGCGGGGATGACCTCGGAAAACACGACCTTGAAAATGCTACCGCACCTTTCTAAAGAGCACGAAATTCAGTGTGCGTATATGGTGACTTTACACAGAGTGGGCCGTCCATGTAGTTGTGCATCTGAAGTAGAATGACACAAATGAAAAAAGGTACACTGGAGGCAACAACAGCAAATGACATAAATGGTGTTTTTTTCAGAAAACATGGAGCTCGTCGGATACTCACCTTGTAGGACGCGAAAGGTCCTTCTGATATTGCCAGACGTGGCACAAGCCTGTAAAGACATTCATGAACAGACCTACTCTTAAGAAATTCGTTGTGAAATGTGATTGATTGATTAAGTGAGTGAGTGATCGATAGATCGATCGAATTGGAGGTACCGATTGCCTAACATAGCAAATAAATAAGGACTAAAGTATGTCATTATCTAGTTCTCGTGAAACAGAGATTTGTTAAGGATAACTGTGAGAACGTCCCCGCGATAGCAGAAAGTGTCTTTGAAATATCCATGCAAGAGATATCCGTGATATCAACCATGAAATTTGTGATCGTAGTAATACGTGCTGTAAACTCTATTACAAAGAAGATCATGCTGCCACATTTAGTATGCACATTCTAATCAACAACTTAAACGCCAATGAGGAAGCCGAGCTTTCGTTGAAAGAATAAAAAAATAAGTAAAAAAAACCTCCTTTATCACGAAAACCCATTGAAAAGGCCGATGATGGATGGCCGTGATTTTTGAAAGACCAAGAGTGATGATTTCCTTCCAACGTATCGTGCCCACAGCCGTATGGCCGGAGTTTTGCGTACGCGTTTCCAGGGAGCAGCTCTAGTTCGAGACAGACGACGTCAGTGTGAACATCAATTTCCCTGCTGGAAATAATTTAGCTTCGTCGAAAGGAATCGCAGCCACTGTTTCACAGCGCTCCTTCTTTTCGATAAGGAATCGATCAAATCGCGGCCTTCCACTTATCGATTATGTTGTCTTTCTCGCTCCCCCTTCAACTTGACCTTGAACTCAATCGCGGGAGATCGTGCGTTTCATTGCCTGAAGATCTAAGCGAGTCCATAGCTGCCTGAATAAAAAAAAAATAGTCGTATATAGTAATTCGCAGGTACTCTCACGTCGAGACCACGATGCGGTTATGAGGCCCACCATGGTGCAGGACACTGGAAATGTTTAGATCCTGGGATTTTTGGGCGCATGCTAAGATTGCACATCCAGTACAGGAGCCTCTACTTTGCCGCATCCATCAAAATGCGACCACAACGGCTGTGATCGGACCCTAAACTTTCGCATCAGCACCCGAGCACCGTAACAAGACACGAACGCTATGTAGGGCAATGGAACTTCGGGACACGCGATGTTTATTACAAATTTGTGAGAAACGCTTTCCACATTTTGAAGGAGAAGGAATGATCGTTTATTTTAGGCGAAGTTATCGCGGTGCTAGTTCCGCATCTACCCTAGGTGGCAGGTCTCCTAGTTCCAGGAACCCTCGGGCTTTTGCTGCCTCCTTAGCCTTGGCGACGAGACGTCGTTGCTGGTCCAGGTCCTAGGAGGCGAGCTTGATCTCCCACGTTACGAGAAGGTCGTTTTCTTGACCAGCGTCACAGGTACTAAGCGGCACCGATAGGTAAGTATATGTATTGCAAAAGCGCTCGAGCATCATGTGGGCCAACGATCAGGTACGCCGAAAGTCGGGCAAAGATATTTGGTGTAATGATGGGCACTTCGGCCAGCTATTTCATTTTTACCTTCTAAATGTGGTTACAGGCTATATTCACGTTTCTAAGATAAGAACAAAAAAGCTGGCCGGAATTCTACTCATACAACACGAGAAAAAAATACAACCAACCTAATATTTTAATAGCTAGACGAAGTCATAAAGTAGATAAGCATGGTGCATCGAGATAAACCCAAGTTTCAGAATCAAGCCCCGTACAAGCCATTATTAGGGCGGAGGCCTGAAATGCTGCATCAAACGTGGAAATTGATGCGAAAAAGTGATGCGAAAAAGCCATCACACGAGGACGTCACCACATGACGTCACAACAACTTCGTTAATAGTCAATATTTGCGGCATCATTATGACGCTACAGTGACACCATGTGACACGACGTCGCCATCAGAAGACACCGTAATTTTTTCAAAGGTGGGCTGGTCTCGGAGGCAGTGCACAATTGGGAAATGTGACTTGAATCTCAGAGGCAGTTCAGAATTAGGAAAAGTGGCTCAAGTCTCACAGGCAGTGCAAAACTAGGAGATCTAGCTTGGATCTCAGAGGCAGTTCAGATTTAGGAGATGAGGCTCAAAAGCAATGCAAAAGTAGGAGGTGTGACTAGGATCTCAAAGGCAATGAAAAATTACGGGATGTGACTCGGATCTCGGAAACAATGAGAAATTCGGAGATGTGGCTCGGATCTCGGAGGCAGTACCAAATCACGTAAGGTGCAGAAAGCGTTCGGAGGTTGGTGATGCAGGATCAACGCGTCAACTGAGAAGAAAAGGCAAGTGGCTTTTTTCAAGCAAGACCTTGACATGCCCCTAGGGAGACCTAAGTCATGTTGTCGTTAAACCTTTAATACGTTTATTTTGTATGCATCCACCTATTTCGCCGTCAAATCCATTCGATTGTGTTAGGGACTGTATGAATTTTATATAGGGTTATGGGTACAAGGAAAGTTCCGCACATCACGTGCGACGTATAGCTGCGCATTCATAAATAAATAAATAAAACCGTCCGGTTGCTTTGCTGAATGTTGCATTAGGCAATCACTAGAGTTCCCAGTGATGTTTTGGTATTTTATTACGTGATTACGGGAGACGCTTTAGCTCGATAATAATCTGAATACCTTGGTGGGGGGAGAGACTTCACCCATTTGAACTTGGTCCACTTGTGAAATACGTTTTGCGTTCGGCACAGGCTTTCATAAGCACGCGCTTTGAGAAAAAGAAGAAAGAACAAGCCAGTTGACTACTTCGTGTGAGCGCTTAGCATCCATGTATCTGTTCGCGAGCCTCTTCAAATAGACTCATGAACACTCTTTGAAAATCATCATACACTCTTTGGAGAGTCATACGTGAGTACTCGAGAGGGAGTCAACGGGTCGTCCATAAAGGGAGTCATGTACGTTGCGAGTCAGCGAATCTCGCCGAAAAGAGTGACACAGACGCCTTCATTTAAAGCTGAAGCCTTTGACGTCTCATGATTGCGAAATTGGACTGGCGTGCCGCGTCAATGGCATCAATACGAGCGAAAATCATCTTCACATGTCGGCGTTGTCATATGATGTCATGATGACGTTACATTAGCGTGACGTGATGAGGACGCCACCATGACGTCCCATAGCGTCAAATCATCCTGTGGCACCATTGCTTGGTGGACCTGTTCCGGAGGCAGTGCAAAAAAATGCGGGGTCCAGAGAGCTTACAATGCCTCTGATCTCTGAAGCTATTGCGAAACCGTGTTAGTTGCAGAAAGCTTCCGGAGGCAGCGGGGTAATTTCAATACACTGACCGAGAAAAAAAAGATGATTTTCGTCTTCGAGTTGACTGAGGCGAATGCATAATATACAATGTTAGCATTTTTTGTTTTTGTTTTTAAGGGTGGAGGATTAAAAAGACCAATGCCTCCTTTATTTTTTTCAATGCCAGTGCACACGCGCACTTCTCAACGGTAGCCGTCGGCCCGCCTTAGTTCAGGGAGTGGTCATGATGAGGCGCTATATGATGGGTAGCGCTAAAGTAACTGTACGTGGTAGGGACCATATACAGTTGCTCCAGGTAGCGCTGCTTTCATCACACGTGCGTCCGAGTGCTTTCCTTCGCAGATGCGATAGGCATGTTTCCAACTACAATATCTTACGTCGGTTATATTCGTTCCTTCGTGCTCCTTCTTTATGGCTCGAAGCAACGCCGGCGCCGGATCACGGAGCAGCGTATGGTGTAGCGTTCCAGTGACGCTTCCCGATTCGCTGTCCTCACAACGCCGCGAAAGGCGACACGCTATCTCAAAACACCGTACCTTTTGCATAGCCAGTGGGACCGCCAATATTGTGAACCAGATGATTGCAAGACGCCACACCAAGGATTTGTCCGCAACTAGGCAGAATATTACTTCATATGATTTATTTAACACAGGCAATCTACGTCCTATATTCCTTACGTAATTTGCAGGAAAAGTCACGGAAAAGCCATACAGCTGCGCTTAACAGAATATTTAGAGGAACAGCATATCCTGCCGGACACCACGCTTGGTTTTCGACAGCATCTTTCGGCTCAAGACGTTCTTTTACAGCTTAACCATGAGATAATCGACCTACCCACCCCAGTTGCCCGACAACAACAAAGGGCCAAAATAGCAATAGACTTTAAAAAGGCCTTCGATAACGTAAGGCAGCCCACCATCATGACAAACTTGATCGAAATTAGCTGTGGACCAAGAATATATGCATACGTCAAAGCTTTCTTAGAAGGACGAACACCCACAATACACATAGGTGATCTATCTTCACAACCTATCACCATGGGTAATCATGGCATTGCCCAAGGCGTAGTGATATCCCCGCTCTTATTTATTATTGCCCTCCTTAAACTACATCACGCCTTGCAACGAATTCCGGGAATCCACCACGCCTTGTACACAGATGATGTGACCGTATAGTCTTAGGGGTCAGTACAACTCACAGAGCAACCTCCTAAAAGCAGCATCCACAACCCAGTCCATCGGTAACACCGCGGGCCCTGAGTGCTCATCCTTTAAGTCAGAATTTTCCGTTTTCTGGCACTGATATTCGAAAACTACAGCTCTCAAAATCAAGATAGAAGACACTTACGTTGAGGAAGTTGGAAATATTAGAATCCTAGGAGCGTACTTTAACAAGAAAAACAACACGATGCCACTACAGAAACTTAGGAACAGGTGCGTCCAAATCTCACGCATGATTAGCCGGATTGCCAACAAGCACAGGGGACTGAAGGAACATGACCTCCTGCACCTCTTTCGAGCTTTTGTGGTCAGCCTGGTAACACACAGCTATCATTACCTCTGAATAACCAGGACACATGAACACAAAATAGACACTATACTGCACGATACACATAAAGAGACACTTAACCTCCCTCGATTGGCATCCACAGAACGACTGGGAATTCACAACACCGCAGCAGAGTTATTCAAAGCTCACCTCGAAAATAAAATTATCACACTAGCCCTCTCCAGAACTGGTATAATCGTGCTTGCTAAACTGAACATCACACCACCAACGCATGTCAGGAACAAAGACAGGCTGCCGGAGGCTTGATGGAAAGGCATCATCATCAAGCTCATTCCTCGGAATATTAACCCAACCTTCCATGCATACAGGCGTGAAGCCAGAGCCAAAGCCCATGACAAATACTCCGACGACGACACCGCCTTTTTTGTGGACGCCACCCGGTCACATACTGGAAAACGCACGGTGACAGTAGTAAACCAGGGACACTGTGTCGACTGCATATATACTTATACAGGATGATGTCACAAGCATGAAGGAGGTCACTATTGCCCTCACGCTCAGAAACCCAGCGTCCACCTTTCGTCCTTACGGACTCAATGACAGCCTGTTGTAAATACCTTAAAGGCAAACTCGGTCCTCTAGCATGCAGAATACTTTCACAAGCAGCAGACGGCCGTACTGAAGCAGACTGGAAACAAGTTATATGGGTGACCTGGTCACTCTGGAGTCAGAGGTAATAAACTAGCTCATGCCTCCGCCCGAGCTCTCTTACCCCAGGACTCTAACTTCAGCGGGGACTCCAGCCCTTCCAGATCAGAGAGCCGACCTGACCACATACACTGAACTATTACAAAACCGAAGGCTTACTCGTAGAATATATCCCCCACAACACCCTCACCCCGGTAAATCTGCACAGGTAGCCTGGCGCCGCTTACAAACGTTATCGTATACCAACTCATACGTACTCCCTAAAATAGACCTTGACAAGTACCCATCACCCACATGTATTGTTCATGCATTGTTCATCTTCCCACCCTACCAAAGTCCCGACTAGGGATTGTAGTATTTATAAATAAATAAATAAATAAATGTAGACTATGCAACACTAATCCAGGTACTCTCTATTATATAGCATGGAATTGCCAAAGAAACACATCTAAAACAGATGCCTTTAGTGATTTCAGTAGAGAGGGATGGGAATAAGCGGCCCTGTCCAGCCCGGACCGGGGGGTTCAAGAAGCCCTAGTGTTACCCGCGCAAGGACTGGGGCGCAAGCAAATGAGGTCCCAGACTAGGCACTGTACCTATTGCTCAATAGGTGTAATAAAGGTTTTCATCATCATCATATGATTTATGTCGTGAGGCACTGAGTGGGGAGATCTGTCCCCCGCGAACACAATGCACACGCGAAAGCTAAGCGATGGACGAGAGCAGGAAAGAGTGAAAGGAGAGGGTGGTGAACGGCTGGCGGCTGGATGGGGCGCATCTGGGTGGCATTTATTTAAAATAGAGGATGCGTTGAACAGATACAGTGACGTTGCGACATGAAAACGGAGCCGCATCACCTTAAGTGCGCAGACATGGGCAGGTAATAAGGCCTCTTGGGATCCCACGTTGAAAGGACCAGATATACTCTCAGTACCGTCCTAACTATCCTAACTATACAGGTATTGACAGCGGAATGGTGAATGTGCAGAGACAAAGGAGCAATACCGACCGAATTAAGGGTTACGTTAGGCGAGCTAACCCTTACTGAGTGGAGTAAACGAACCTGCAGCGTGAGGTGGACCTGTAAAGATGGAAATGCGGAAGAGTTTGAGTATAGAAAGAAACTAAAGGTTATGTATAAGTCAGAGCAAAAGAATTTTTTTCCTTGCAGGTGCCAACCGGCTGGAGGATGTCCTTTCAGCTGCAGTAAAGTTTCACAAAGAAAAAAAAAAGAAAATAGTATTTGCGTTTCTTCTTTGCGCAAGTCGACTGATGAAGTTGAGTTCTTTCCCAAGCCCACAATTTCTTCTTTTTAACATATTTTTTCCCTTTTTTGTACAATCGCACAATTCGAGAGTTG
This sequence comes from Rhipicephalus annulatus, assembly GCA_013436015.1. Taxonomy (NCBI): domain Eukaryota; kingdom Metazoa; phylum Arthropoda; class Arachnida; order Ixodida; family Ixodidae; genus Rhipicephalus; species Rhipicephalus annulatus. Next base: position 56,036 of record WOVY01001020.1, on the reverse strand, counting down.
TGATAAAACTTGAAGTGGTTTGAAGGGGCGAGTAACTTATTGGAGCCATCGTTCTCCTAACCAAGTCTTCTCGAACGACAGAAGAGGATGTACGTGTCTGTGACGGGACGTCAATAAGCGGTGATTTATTTGCCGCTCCCGAGCCGTTCAAAGTGTCGTCGACATGACAGCATTCCTTCTCTTTGCTTTGTCCTAGTTACAGAAATGGCGTGACAAAGCAAAAAAAAAAGAAAAGCAAAAAGCACAACTTTTTCAAGAAAAGTGCGGGAATTGATATTTATCCTACCAAGACGAAGATACGATTAAATCACTGTTGCTTTCGTACTGCTGCGACAGTATTATTAATACAGTTCATCTTCGCGATAAAGAATGATAAAGAACACTGATATAGTGAAATATTGGTTACAGCGTACTGAGAACGAGCTATATTTGGTTACCTAGAGTGGTCTATTTCGGGGACATCTATTATCTATATCACGAAATATAAAACGGCACAACTGCCGTGATGTTGCTTCAGCGATGAAAAATGGGTTCACTCGGAGTTGTTTACCCAAAAGGATGCAAAAAAGCAAACTACTATTGAAATATAATTCACAACAAACTTTTTTATAATGTGCTTGCGAATCAGTGCTGAAAGCCGCCACACAAGGTCGAAGAAAGCGTTATTCTTCAAATAAATGTGAACGCTGACCTTTGTGTCCAACTAAATTTGCTTGTTTGTATTTTCCTGTACTCATATAGAGGTCACTTCACCTTGAAACACCGTAAAAAGGCAGGAGGGTGAAAACGCTCTGATGTGAACGTTGCCTAACACAAGTATGGAGTGCCACATTTATAGTAAGTTTTCGTCCTAGAATAATGTCTTTTTATCTAACATTTACACGTTATCCAGATTGCAAATGCCTAGAGACGTTGTTCATCTATTCTGTTAGAATGAATGTCGAATGTAACGAATTAACTTATGATCCGTCGCTAGTTCTTTATAACTTGATTCAACTGTACGAGAAGCTTAAGGGGTACATGGGCGAAAGGAGACATTAGAGCCAAATGATGTGCTCTGTGATGTTCTACGTCGTTAAAAAATAATGATTTTTTCTTAGTTTGACGTTCCAAAAAAATCGTATGATTGTGACTATGAGAGACACCGTATTGAAGTTCTAAGAAAGTTTCGACCACCTGGGGTTTCTAAACGTGCACCTAAATCTAAGTACACGGGTCTACAACACTTCCGCCTCTATCGGGAATGTGGCCGTCCAGGCCGGTATTTCGTTGTCATGTTATGTTTGGGTTCAGAATTCGCCCCAGAAAGAACGACGCAGCACGCAGGTGAAGAAGCACACGTAAAACACATTTAAACACGTGAACGACGTAAAAGAGTTCACGAGCAGAGTTAAGAAGCCCATATCCTGTCCGCCACCCGGGAGAGTCAAAGATGCTCCCGAGTCGACGACGAAGTAGCCGATGATGTCACCTAATCGAAGTCGTCGAGTGCCCGATGACGTAGCTCGGTAGGCGACGTGGTCGCGTATAGAGACGCCGCCGTTGATCCCGGAGTTCCGGCCCACGGGAACTGCTCCGCGAAGACGTACCCGGCTTTACGTGGTCGTGGACGAACCCTCAGTGCGACCGTGAGTACAAAGCGGCAAGGCTTGGCCTGGCCTCGTGCCCGGTCCCTGGCCCGTTCTTGCTCTCGCGGTGGAACAGGCGGGAGTGCTTCGATTACGCCGAGGCACCAGGAAGTAGGCCTGCTGGTTCTCCCACATATCGGACGCCCAGTGAAGGAGACAGCCTTGGAACCTTCCGATGCCCGCGCACTGCTCACGCACTGCCCCTTCTCGAGCTGGTTGGTTGGTTGGACCCAAGAAGATTGGCTCAACCCACCAGGGGGGATCGGCCATGAATCGCGCGGCAGTGCGATTTAGGGGAAAGGAAAAAAAGAAAAAGAGATAAAAAGAGGAGGGGGGTGCCTAAATATATATATATTTTTATATTTATATAAACGAAATGCTTAGTTGTGCTAGTAGGCCAATATGCATTGTTTAGGAATCAAAACATTTAAAAATAAAAGTATGAAATAAACGAAAATACAGTAACGAATATATGAAATAGACTAATGACAAAAATAAGTATAAGTATGTTGTTATGAGATTAGCATGGTAGCCGTTTTGATTCATTATTATAGTTATATATGGCTCCATATAATTATAGTTATATATGCCCCTAAGGAGAGTAGTACCGTTTCAGATAGCTCAAACACATGTTTTTGGAAAGCTGGTATTAGAATTTTTTGCCTTAAATTTCGATATCGGCGGCATTCTGTGAAAAAGTGCTCTATAGTTTCTGTTTGTGTACAATAGTGAAAGTGGGGGAAAAACAAAACCAGGTGTGTATGAATAAAAGTTTAAAGGTGGAATCCTGCATCGCAATTAAGTGAGTGTCACTGCGAATTGTCTTGTTGCACACCATGCGCTGTACCACTGAAACTTAAGGTGCTGAAAATCTGCGCCATTTAGAACAGAAGAATCGGTGTGTTCCTGCCGTAAACAGAAATTTCGAAATCGCGTGATTTCATATAGGCAGCAGGGTCTTAGAATATTCAGGGCGGGGCCTTGAATTGATTCTGCCGCCAGTGTGTCCGCCGCTTCATTTAGTATTAGTCCCGCGTGGAATGGCGCCCAAACCAGTCGGATAACACGAACGTGACTGGGTATATACGTATGGAATTCCAATAAGCAAGGCGACGTCATTGGTGCTGTCAGAGCTGTGAAAACTGACAAAGAATCAGTCACAGTCACACGCTCACCAGATCACTCTTCTCTTGGCCACCGCACGGCACATACACGATTCGCCACCGCTTGGCGCACTGTAATATTCTCTCATACCTACACCCGCGTATTCACATATCATAACATCCATCTCGCGACGTTCCGGTCGGCAATCGAGCACGGCTTTCCACTAGTCTGCTAGTCAGCAGTCGTGACCACTATTTCATGCCGGTGGGTGATACTAGTGAAACCAATAGTCCACCTCTAAAGGGGTATTTTATTGACAGTCTCGTGCTATCACTGACATTCTTCTCCGCTTTCGTTGCTTCTGTCCTCCCTTTATGTACGTTCATTCGTGCATAGTACATGCGGGTGCGAAATTGAGAAATTCGGTGTAGAGTGTGAGCATCCCAACTACAAACTGCACCTCTCCTGGCTACGCCGATGCCAGAGGACAAGTTCTACGCTGTAAGAAATAGACCCAACTATGGGATAGCTGGATTTTCCTTCGTGTGATTTTGCAAACAATTTCCTACGTACGGATCACGCGCATTAATTCTTTCTGTGCGATTGATAGCCCACGCAAACGACGTTGCAGCCTTGGTGCACTTACCCGTCTTTAGTAAATAAAGAGGAACGTGCAGTTGCCGAAACAAAAGTAAAAAAAATACTATGAGTGCTAAAGTGGTCGAGGGCACCGCAATCAAACAGTAGCATTAGCCACGAAAGAGAAATGAGTAATTGAAGGAAAGAGGATGCGAGGGGAGACTG
>WOVY01001020.1:0-50000 GCA_013436015.1 Rhipicephalus annulatus | reverse complement strand
CATGACAGTCACTAACTGAAGTAGATACGCGCGAGATTTTTTATTGGTCAATAGCCCATAATAATGCGCAGGTAGTGTTGTATCACTTTTGGACACGCGTAAATGGGTCACAATGTGTTGCGTGTTTGGGCATTCATTAAAGTAGTGTTGTTCGCTCAAGCAAGGTGCACCACACATACACCTGTCCGATGCAGTTATATTGAATCGATGAAGATAATACTGAAAATGTCCGTGACCAGATAATAAGTGTGTTAGGTTTTTAGGAAGGGGGAACCATTGAGGAATTTTGTACGGACTTGTGACCCAATGAAATAGCGTTGTCTCAGGTCCCTCAGTCTGCCAATGGGTGTGCCAATATGAATTCAAGATTTTATGAAACTGAGTTCGTACTGACCGAATTGATATTTTGGCGTAACGCACGAAGCCTGATTTCCCTCCTAAGGCAGCTGCAGCGTCAGCTAGCTCATTTCCCAAAATTCCCATATGGCCAGGTACATGATACAATTTTATAATTTTCCCTGACGAGATTATATGGTTAAGAAGCAGCTTAATGTTCCGAATTCTTTCATCGTTATCAGTGAGGCTTGAAAGTTTCATTAGAAGCGATAGACAGTCTGTGTAAATGTGGGCTGGCGTGTTAAAGGTGTTTGTAAAAACGAAATGAAGGGCTTCTTGGAATGCTATTAATTCCGTGTCGTATGCGCTTGAAGGGTTGCGGATCTGAAATTTTCTAACAGTTATGATTTTTCCATCCTTTGTCAAAGCAATATATGCCGCACCCGCCGCATAGGACGTGTATGAGCCGTCAGTGTATACGCGAATGGCTTTTGTTTTGAAAATAATCGCTTCTTGTGATGGTGAGAGTTTAGTGAAAGTAAATTTATATTTTTTACTGGGGTGATGAGCCCACGGACTGCATGGATATAGTATGTCAGCCGGTTTGAATGTTTTTACACCATAATAAGTTACGTTTCGGAGTATGAATAAGGAAAATTCTGCAGATTGTCTGTCCAACTCTAGTGGTAACGGAGGCGCGTTAGCGAGAATCTGTAGGGATGACGTAGGTGTGGTGTAAAATGCGCCTGTTAAGGAAATTAAGACGGTTCGCTGAACTGATAAAACTCGCGCCCTAATGAATTTTGATGGGAACATAGGCCACCATACCGGAGATGCATACGTGAGAGAGGGCAATATCACTTGACGGTAGAGTCGTCTAATGAGTGTACTTTTTAATGAACGGTGCGATTTAACAAATGCGAGGAGCCGGGACGTGAACACTTCTGCCTTTCCTTTAATGTAGTCAATGTGGGCATGAAAATTTAAAGAGGGGTCAAATAATACGCCTAGAATCTTAATTTCTTTCTTGTGTTTGAGAAAAATGCCATCCATACGGATAGATGGGCAGCGTTTTGATGTACCCATGCGTCCGTTATTAAAGAACACGAAGAACTACTTCTCGGCGCTTACGGTAACTTTTTGTTCTCGTGCCCAACCAGATACCAAAGCCAGGACATGCTCAGCCTTTGCTTGTAATCGAAGTCTTGACTTATCTGTGATAACAATAATGATATCGTCCGCGTACGCCTGTATGTGTACGTCGGGTGGCACGGGAAGATTGAGTAAGCTGTATATCACTATGTTCCACAGTAGCGGACTGATAGGGGATCCTTGCGGGCTGCCAATTGTTGTACGAACTGTCTCTTCTGCGACGTTGGTTGAAAAAGTTACAGTGCGGTTCGATAAAAAGGATTTGAGTAGAAAGTACAAGTTTTGTGGACACCTGTGCTTGCGTAAAAAGTTCAAGACTGCAGGATGCCAAACACTATCGAATGCTCCTACAAAATCAAGAGATATGAGTATGGTAGGAAGTTTGGCTGCCTTGTATGCAGCCAATTTGCTTCGCAGTGTGTATAGTGCTAAAGTAGCACTTTTATTGTGCGTAAAACCGTATTGATTATTGCGAAGAAGATGATTATTGTGCAGGAAATAATACAGACGAGCATTTAAGAGTCTTTCTAATACTTTACTGAATACAGAGTTCATAACTATTGGTCTATATGCATTAGGCGAATTGAGCGGACGTCCTGGCTTTGGTATGAATATTACTTTCCCTCTTCTCCAAGCCTGTGGGAAGTGTCCGATTCTTAAGGCGGTATTGAAGATAAAATAGAAAAATTGAGGATGGTATTCAAATAATCCTTTAATGAACGAATAGGTTAATCCGTCGTGTCCAGGAGCAGAGTGTGAATTACCCTGTTTCATCGCGCACTCTATCTCAGATATTGTAAAAGGAGGGTCAGAAGTATGCCACGGGTAAGGACTAGCCGCAATGTTACGCATGATAGTGTGGTGCATGTTGTCTTCAGAACAGCTGTCCGCTACTACCAATGTATCGAGTAGTAGCCGGGCGGACTCAATTACAGAAGCTGTGCGAGTGCCGTTAGGTAAATCTAGAGGAGGAAGAAAAGTTACTTGATGGTGTTTTTGAAATGCGGTTTTGAAAACATCACCATACAAACATTTCTTAGTGAGAAAGTCACAATTTTCTTTATCAAACGATGATTTTGCTTTCCTGATTTTGTCCTTGTAGATTGAGAATGCATCAACGTACAATTTGCGATACATGTCTCGAAGGACGAGGTCAGCTGTTCGCTGGTATCGTCGTCGCATAGCCCGAACACGCTTACGTTCAATAGTCAATTCTAGTGTCCACCAACCATTACCTAATTTACTACGCGATGTTATGCGTCGTGAGTAACGTTGGCTTAAAGCGGAGTATATGGCATAAAACTTGTCTATAACCATGTTTAGGGCTTCAGGTGACCCAATGTTGCAGCCGAGTATCTTTGTGAACCAAGTGTCGTCCTTTAACTTGTTAAGAATTTTCGCTCTTCCTAGATTAGTTAATCGTTTAGCACTGCTGGTATGTGCTTGCGAGAACGAGAATTCAATGTAGTTGTGGTCCGAGAGGGTAGGAATTTGGAGAACCTTCCAATGGTAAGCATCGCGAGTGAGGTCATGCGAAACCATGGTTAAATCTATCCATGAATCTGCATACGGAGTTCTGAAAGTTGGAGGGGATTTGGGATTGTTCAATATGACTAAGTCATTCGCCGTCACGAATTGGAGTACTTGAGAGCCTCGAACATCCCCTATAGCTGGCCCCCACATTCTATGCTTAGAATTGAAATCTCCGGCTATGATGACAGTACAATCTGTAATCAATGAAACTACACATTGCAACTCATCCAGAACTGGGTCAATAGGTCTTTGCGGCGGTGCATACACAGCTATCAGTATTAGTGTTTGGTCAAGGCTTTCACACTTTATTGCAACAACCAAATCTGTTACGTGTAATGGGAAAAAGTCAAAATTAGTGTTGTGTACTAGAAGCATGACGCGAGGATCGTTTGGTGCGTGCAACTTTGTTATGGTGTGTGGTATGCCTTGAACGGTGCCTGCGCGGATGTGCGGGTCACACACGAAGGCGAAATTGAAGTGTTGTTGCGTCATGTGTTCTATCAATAATTTTGTGGCATCACGTGTATGGTCTAGATTAGCCTGTAAAAATTTTAAGTTACTGCTGTGAGTCATGATAGTTCTGATCAATTTTAAATAACAAGCGCAACGCCTTTCCTAAAACAAAATTGCGAAAAGCTGTAAGGAGCCTTTTTTCATGTATTGCAGTGTGACCCGCGCAACCAGCAAATATCTTGAGGAAAGAAATATCGCGTAATTTTGTGGGATGTGTAGTTACTTGTAAGTGTGTGCCATATTGTGTAATTTTGTGTATGAATATGCCATAATTAGAAGAATAGCGGCAAAAGCAGCGACCTCTATGTGGTCCATATAAATGAGTCGAAAAGTATGTGGGAACTAATGCAGGAAACCGTAAATAACACTGCACGTTATAGAGGCCGCTGCGTCCTTCTTTGATGTACACGCCTCCTAGATTATCCATAGTCTGTTCTGGCCCTCATGCGGGCGACACGTTCTCGTAATATAGGACACATTTCGTGTCCAGTTGGATGAGAACTAGAACTTGCGACCTTTTGGCATTCGTTGCAAACAATTCCTGGATCGTTCATCCTAAGAGTGCATGCTTCGCCAAGATGTGTACCCGTGCACTTCGTACACACCACTTTGTCAGGTTCGTTGGCGACAGGACAGGACTTTCTTGTATGGCCGTACGTTGCACAATATGTGCACAATGGCACATGAAAGTCCTCACTCACGCTACATGCTGTCCAACCAAGAAGAACTCGTTCCTGAGCAAGCAGTGAGCGACAGGTGGAAGGATCTACTTCGAGCACATGTGTGAAGTTGCCCGATCGCTCCTTGTACGATACCGCCACTCGGCATGTGGTCGGGTCTAAATGTAGGTTCGGATTGCGCATGTTTAGCTGTGAGATGATGTTGGCGGCTTGAATATCGGAGTCTACACCAGTGAGTTTGACGCGAGGTTTCCGCTTTTGGGGCAATCGGACTGACAATGACATGCTTGTGATTGCGTTCTTTTCAAGTGCATTCTTTAACCTCGTAATAGCGTTATGGTGGTTTGTTAATATTGTTAATCCATGACGTGTCTTTCTGATAGTCAGTTCGCCAATGTTTTCCCTAATGGGGTCAATGTTTGACTTAATAATCTTCGTGACCTCATTGGCAGGATTGGTAGACGGAATGAGTGGGGTTAGAAACATAATATGTTCATGCTCTCGCCTGGTGGTGTGCGTTGTGTATTGGTCAGCGATTTCAGACCAGTGCGATGGCAGTACGGGGTGAGAACAAGTCTCGGGCCAAACGGGCGGGACCGCGGTAGGGCGCGCCGTGCTCCGCGCGGCTGCCACCGCATAAGTCACGGCCGTTTGGACAGGCCGAGGAGCCGAGAGTGCCGCACCGAGAGAAGCCGAATGCCTCGACAGGGCCAACTGGTGACGAAGTTCATCCATTCACCCACCCTGGTTTTCTGCAATTGCTCGGATATCAGCACACTCCTGTACAATTTGTCGGAGCAAACCAATGACCTGGGACCTATGGGTATTAGGTACCTTACATGAGGCATCGAATAAAATATCGTGGATCTGTTTCTGATGTGCGATCACGCGGTGAAAAGAAGCTTGCGTCATTTGACCACTTTCGGCAGGCAGCCTTGCATTTTGCGCCACACCCGCTGCAGCAGGCAACTGGATGTCGGGAACGTCGGGGATTGCGGGAACGGAAGTAACTGGCGCATTCTGCAAATCTACATCGAGCAGCGCCCTGTCCCCGTCCGGCGAAAATGTCGAACCATTCGATCGAGGCGAATCCCCCGGACCAGGGTGACTGCCTGCCATTGGAGGCTGTACAGAAACGGCCTGTGGCTCAGACATACCCAAGCGGGTATGAGCCAGCCATGTTGGAACCGGCAGCCGGCGGCCTATAGTATGACTGCTAATTGCGGCCGAATGGCCACTGAGAGAGCCTCGAGTCCGTGTCGAACGGAATCCCAAGGTGTTCGAAAGCAACCTCTTAATAAATTCAGAGAGCCGGAAGACAGAATAACTGACCTTTTGCAGCAAAACAGCGGAGCCTGTGTGCGTCAAGCCTCTTCTCTTTCTTCGTTGTCGTCGTGTGTGCATGTGCGCGTGTGTGCGTGCGTGCGCGTGTGTGTGCGTGTGTGTGTGTGTTTTCTCACTATGGAACTGGCAAAGGAACGGCGGCTGTGAGCACACACCAAAGCGATTGAATCCATACACGAACTACGACGAGCCTGTGCATCTACGGCATGGATGAATGCTCATTTTCGCGCCGAGTTTCTGCCTTTAGAATTCGGACAACCGGGTCGTGTTTGTGACTTCCTGTGGCTTAACGAAAACCTCTCTGCGCTGAGAAGCAACTGAGAAAAAGATTAGCATCACCTTGCCAAAAATTTGCAGCAACTTAGGAGCAACCCAGAAACTATCCAGCGTCAATTAACTAAGGACTAGCAACAACCTACAAGCAGCAAAATTTGACTACAAGCAGCCAATTCATTCAGCTTTGCAATTTTGTCTGGAACCTTGAGCTTTTTGGTGCACACTTGGCTATTTCAAAAAAACCAGACTGCGCATGTCTGTTTTTTTGTGTGTTTGTGTGTGTGTGTGTGTGTGTGTGTGTGTGTGTGTGTGTGTGTGTGTGTGTGTGTGTGTGTTCAGGAAGATACCTATATATGTACTCTGCGCCGACCAAGTTGGCCGCCTAATGAAAACCGAGATTTACGGTGTTCGGCTCATACGTGATTCACGTCCACCTGCACGAGAAGTTTGGTTCTGTGACGTCGGTGTCGGATTTTAGAGAACGCCATTAGCAAATGTACCTTCGATAAATAAAGACTGCAGATGTTGAGGTGCTCAGCCTCGTACATTTATTTCGCAAAGTTCACACTAAAAAAAGGAAAGTTTAGCTGGAAAGATGTCGATACGTTTTAAGGCGCACATTTTAATAATTTCTTTCAATAATAATTAAAAAGTGTAATCCCAGTATAGTTTTTTCTGTTACAATTTTTTGTATCTATTTGCGGCAGAGGTAAAGCTTTACGTCTTTTTACGTAGATCTCGTCCATAATTTATTTTCATATATTTTTAGAATAAGGAAAAGAAGTCGAAGCTCGACATGCTAATATCTTTACTCGAGCATTTACTGAAGCCGGCGTGTTTGTGATTCCTCTAACATGGGAAGCGAATGAACGAAAAAAAAAAACATGGTTGACTTCGCGTTCAGTCATGTATGAGAAATTCATGGGCTTTCAGTGCTAAAGTTACGTCTGTATTAAGGCAGCAATGTGCCTAACCTGGAGTAAACTCATGATGGCCAGCGCTAACAAGACGTACGAATGCAAAAATGAACATAAAACAACGCTAATTAGGCATAAGTACCATCTTAAGAAGTCAAGTCAAGTTATTAAAAACAGCACATCATATCCACGGAGTGCATGATGATGAGTGGGGCGAAGCGTCCATCAGTCGTCCGTCCATGCGACCATCTGTTCTACCATCCGTCCGTTCGTGCGTGTGTCTGTTCATCCATGCGTCCATCCGTTCGTCCATTTGTTTCTCCGTCCATGCGTCTGTCGATACGTCCATCCATCCAGTGAACACTCCAAGTACCGCCATCTCGCATCTTTTCATCACTGTTTAAGAGAATTTCATTTCTGAAAAAAATCATACATACACAGAAGACATTTATGTGTTACATTGTTCGTTCTCACGATATTGCTAATATATCTTAATATACGTTCAAATGCACAACAGAAATTGTTTGTACCTGTAAAAAGAAGTTCTAACGTGCGCAAAGAAAACTATGCTCAGGGGTACGTAATACTCATGAAAAGGAACAAAAACAACATTTAAAAAATGCGGATAAGAATAAATAAATACTTATATAATACTAAATGCAGCTTCAGTGAAATCACAAACACTTCCTTATCTTCTCAATAATGAAGGCAAGAAATTGACACTTTGTTCTTTCTGAGAAGAATAAATCGTGTTGACCACCGCAGGAGGAAAGCTTCCTCCCCCAGAACAAATAACTGCTCGTTCAGATGTCATCACTGCCCCTTCATGACATCCGTTTCCGTCCACCTATGTGCCAAAGTAGCGTCGGTCAGAAAAAGAGCTTCAGAAAATAGCCCGCTGATTCTCTATAGTTTCCTTCCTATATTTCACAAAATAAATACAAATACATGTCATTTTGAGCTACATAAAAGTTATAAGAGATTTCTTTGAACGTAACTCACGTTCTTTTTATCTAAAAAAACTAAAGAGAGACATTTCCTACAATAAAAAAAAAACTTTAAAACATGCTTTCAGTGTCAATGTTAGGAGCTGGTAAATGAGGTTACCGGGAGTTTCCTTGGCTGCAACGCTTGTGACGTTGCAGTTGCTAGTAATATTTTGCCGTGAATCGTGCAGTTGCCAGTAAGATTTTGAAGGAAAGCAAAGGGGGGGGGGTGGAATGCCTAAAAATAGATTTTTTTATGTAAACAAAAAGAATAGTTGTGCTAACAGTCTATTTTGGATTGTTATAGAAGAAAAATAAGAATAATGAGCCCGGAGAGCACGCGCCACATGAACATCAACGTATTCTTTCACGCTGGCACAGAGCTGAAACCGCGATGCCCCGGTACAATTGCCATCATACGTATATCAAAAGTAGCTGCCACAGATATTCACGCAAATGCTATAGCCAACAATGTATTTATCTAGAATATTCCATTTAACAATAGCTCACAGATTCATAGGTGCACGTATGTAATATTTGTACATATACACGGCTTAGGCACTCGGGTACCTTGCCTATTTTAAAAGTACTTTACTTTGCACTGCATAGTTTGTGAGCCATTGTTGACTGCGGTACCATGGAGCGTTTGATGTGTATTTGTTCCAGTAAATATTTTCCCATTTTTTACGTGCAAATGAGACCTCCTTTGTCGCGAGTGGTAGTTAAACTTTGAACAATTATTACCCCAGAATAACGAGCACCGACAATATTAATGAAGAAACTGGAGCGCAGCGTCATGTTGCGGAAGGTAAAGTAAATAGAAAGATCGGGAAAAAGAAATCTTTGACGTTATCCACCTTTCAGATATTTCATTACACGCAATGCGGAAATGAAATTGGCCGGCGTGCGAAGCAACTGGAAGAAAACAAAAAACAAACAGCGAGTGATTATCAGTCGGTGGGACGTCAGATGCCTATATATGCGAACGACTGTTGCAAGACCACCCGCGTTGCTGCGCAATTTTAATTATCCGCGAAACGTGGTTTGCATATTGCGATTATCGACCGATGCAGTGGCTGAGATCCGGGCAGCGTGTGAAAAAAGCAACAAAAACAAATAACAATAAGAAGACCGGAGGCGTGCGCAAATTGGTGCGATAAGAAATCAAAACTTTTCTCATTATCATCCTTTGGTGCTTGTTCAAAACCTATTTCATTTTGTGTTTTTCGAAAAAAAATTATGTGAACACGGGGAGATAAGCGGTCGCATGAAGCAAAGCGCTATGATCTACTTCGTTATTATGCTACCCCTAAAAAAATATGTGAGATGACAATAGAGCGGTTTATTAATATGCATACTTCAATTTAAGGTTAATTTAGAAATGGCGGTGGCGTAGAAGAATATTATCGGTGGTAATAGCATGACCGTCCCGCGACATCCGTATTGTACAGCTAGTGTGCTGACTTACTAAGAGAGAACATGAATAAATTGAGCGGCCCATCTCCTTTCGCGAAAATTGGTGCAGGCGAAGCCTGGCTGGTTCCTCTTTTTTCCTTCTTTCTTTTTGTATCTATTTATTTTCCTTTTATTTATTTTTATATTTTTGTCACTGCTCAATGCTCCCGCCAAACTTACAACTTTCTTCTTGGCTACAGTTGGGCCTTCACGCTCTTAGAAACGCAACAGTTCTGTCACTGCCGGCATCAGTGACGGTCATGTGTTCATATCCACGCCAACAGTAAAACGTTTCAGCGTGGAATTACCAAGCGACCAGGATAAAAGATCAGACTGTCGCACCAGAAACGCTATAGTTTTCTGAAAACGCAATCAAGAGAGTATTATTTAGCGTAATACGGCTCATTCAAGCATGCGTGTGCCCGGCATACCTTGAACGGCTGCACTTCTATGCACTCGACAGCGCCGTGTTGTTTCGCGTGTGACTATGCCAGAAATTATATAGCCCTACTCTAAATCGTTTTTCTCGGTCAATTTATCCCAGGTCTCGGGACGGCATTATGCTCTCCCATAGTAGAGTACTATGTACTCTAAATCGTTAAACACTTTTTCTAAACACATTTATCTCAGGTCTCGGGACGGCATTATGCTCTCCCATAGTAGAGTACTATGTACTCTAAATCGTTAAACCCTTTTTCTAAACACTCTAAATCGTTACCCACTTTTTCTAAACACACATCCTAATATTGTCGGGATGGCTCTATGCTCTCCTTTAGTAGAGTACCGAGTACCCGAAATTGTTAACACTTTTTCTGAACACATAGCATAGCGAAACATACTAGTGTCGGGATGGCTTTATGCTCATCTAAAGTAGAGTATATTGTACTCAAAATCGTTAAACCATAAAGAAACATACTTACATGAAGAGCGGACACTCCTGTGGGGCCCTGCGGCCCAGCTACTGCGCTGCTTTCAGTGCCACAAGTGGTTGGTCAGATCGATCATGTCTTCAGCATAAATAAAATATCAATTTTTTTCTTTCCGGCACTGGGATTCGAACCAGTTCTGTCAGCTCCGAAAGCGAGTGTCTTTAGAACTAGGCTACACACCCATGCGGCTTCACAAGGAATACATGTACAGTACATCTAAACCACATAAACTTGCCTCTGTGCAAAACAGCCCCGCCGCGGTGGTCTAGTGGCTAAGGCACTCGGCTGCTGACCCGCAGGGCGCGGGTTCGAATCCCGGCTGCGGCGGCTGCATTACCGATGGAGGCGGAAATGTTGTAGGCCCGTTTGCTCAGATTTGGGTGCACGTTAAAGAACCCCAGGTGGTCTAAATTTCCGGAGCCCTCCACTACGGCGTCTCTCATAATCATAGAGTGGTTTTGGGACGTTAAACCCCACATATCAATCAATCAATCTGTGCAAAACAAATGCAGAAAGACAACACTTTCAAGCCATACTTTGCTGTTTTCTGTTGTAAGGCATTAATATTCCTCAGCGGACATAATGTGGAGCGGATATAGAACATTGCATAAATTTATAAATCTTCTCATTTGTAAAAAAATGATGTGCCAAACTTGGACATTTATTGTCCTCCTGAGAGGACTATTGCATGTCTTAACAAAGAAGTAAAAGCAAGGACGGGTGCGCCATCTAGCGGTTGGTCAGACCCTTTTTTGCCTGGCTTCGAAAAGGCTCTAGTGGCAACTCTTTATGTAGTATAATTCTCTATGGTTAAACACATAAACTGGCTACTGTGGAGCGCTGCAAACACATCGCAGCGCTCCACAGCAGCTGGTATAAATGTTCTTGTAAGTTCTTTAGAGGTCCTTAGAGTTATCGGGACGACTCTGTGTTCTCCCATAGTTACGTGTGAAGTACTAGAAATTGCTTAACACTGCCAGCTATAATTATAGCGCCCTTCGTCACCTTAATATGGTCGGGCCGGCTGTATGCTCTCCCATAGTAGAGTACCAAGTACTCAAAAGCGTTAACACTTTTTCTAAACACATATTGTCGGGACGGCTTTATGCTCATCCATAGTAGAGTGCCTTGTACTCCGTATCGTTAAACACTTTATCTAAACACATTGCAGTGCAGCAGCCGGTATAAATGTTCTTGAAGTTCTTTTGAGATCCTTGTAGTTATCGGGACGGCTCTGTCTTCTCCCATAGTTGCATACGAAGTACTCGAAATTGCTTAACACTTTTTTAAACATTGTATCGGCATAGAGTTTCCCACAATACTTACTAGAGGGAACTCTGGCGCTAATGTCTATGGGAGTTGCAGCACACGGCGCTTCAGCGAGCATAGGAATGATGGGTAGTACACACATTTGTCGGATTTTCGTACTTCTGGCCTGCTTCTGGCTCCGTGTGTGTTCGTGTGGCTTGGAGTTGTTTTCTCACGAAACAAATATTAGCAAATGTTCAGCGGTTGCGCTTCACCACCTTATTCTTATAGACTTACCTTTTTCAAATCGGGTCACAAATTCCAAAAGGGTTGAATCTTTCTTTCATAACAAAACCGTAACCAGTAATAAATGTAGCCGCAAGTACGATTCGCCGCCCGCAAGTATGCAGGCTAGGCAAATGTGTGTACTACCCATCATTCCCATGGTCGCTGAACGATCGCAGCGCCAGAGTGCCCTCTAGTTAATTTTGGGAAACTCTGTGTATTGGGACGGCTCACTGCTCTCGCATAGTTGAGTACGAAGTACTTCAAATCATTAAGTACTTTTTTCTAAACACGCCTGCGACAGCGTATTGCCCTCCCATAGCAGAGCCCATCATACTTGAAATAGTCGAACATTTGTTCTAAACACATAAGCATAAAAGGGCTCAGTCTGTCATGCTGATAATGCCTCAAGCGGTATGTTACCCCCCAAACAGCTACTTAAGAATGGTATATATGCCGAAACGGACCCGACATATGCCCCGGCTGCGAATAAGTTGGCTTATTGAAACATATGCTCTCGTGGCGCCCTGCATTGAATTACGCTCCCAAGAAGCCTGATAGACCACTGCTATCAACGACCCCAGATACGACGTCCAGCTCCTGGCTGTCCGGAAGGCCCGTGAGAGGGCGGAGAGGCTCGGCTTCCGAGTACCTGCGTGGGTGTAGTCAGGAGTTGGATGTATATATACGCACCCCATTCTCTTCGTTCCGGACCAAACGAATGACTTCTCTCTCTTTCTCTCTCTCTTCCGAATGATGCTGTTTCTGATTAGACATACAAGTATGTTATTGTGCTTGTTGTATAGACACTGTTTCCATGTGTTTGTTGAGTCTCACAATAAAATAATGTTTTTTTTTTCTAAAAAAAAAAGAAATCTCCAGGCATAGAGGCAGCTTAACTCTCTCATAGTCGAGTACATTGTAGTGCTGTGGTATAAATTGTCCAACACTCGTTCCTAAGACAGATCGCCGAAACAATGAGGGAATGAGGTGAGAATGAACGAGCAGAGAAGATAAACTTGAGGAAGAATGCCGCTATGTAATTTACACCAAAATAGATGACCGCTTGCACCTCTCAAGGATGAAGCTTTTTGTGGTCAGGCTTGGAGAGTGTTGGAGCATGAGGCCAGCGCAGCGCTCGCGTATCTCACTTCTACTTGACCTCATCTCCGTGGTTAGAATAAACTATAGATTAGATGGATAGAACTTGGGTTCTAATTGATCGCAACCATGGCTTTACTCAGCCACAACCGTGAGTAAGATTGTGTATTGAGAGACGAGAATTAAAGTATGTTTTCCTCTTTTATGTATTATTATTATTATTATTATTATTATTATTATTATTATTATTATTATTATTATTATTGTTGTTGTTGTTGTTGTTGTTGTTGTTGTTGTTGTTTGGTGGTGGTGGTTTTTCTGCAGCATAGCCCTATTGTCTCGATAATAGATCCCATGGAGTTGGCATGTTTATTTGTCTGCCTGCTTGAGAGCACAGTGCTATTTGCGTTTTCTGGTAAAAAAATTACGTAAACCCTAGCTGACTCCATCAAGACCTCTGACGTCATGGCGAGTCTTTTCGAGAACCAAAGACAGCGTCAAAAACTTTAACTTTTGCAGTCACCCACCCAGGAAGTAATTTTGTCGCTTAGTATCACCAAAAGGTAACTTACTAATACACGTTAAACTGTTTTTGCTTTTTAATATCCCTTTGAAAAGTTGGTGGGCGACGTCACTTCATGTATGACTGGCACACAGATTTGAAGCAGCAGATTTAAAAAGGCCCTCCAAGATATGTCTCAGAAGGCCTAGGGTCTGCGCTCTAATGCGTAGGCCCCGACGCCCGCACTATCATCACTGCCCACTCTGCGCGATGTCAATTAGTTCGAGCTTCGGTGATGTTGACAGGCCTCGGCACAGCCGCTGGCTGTTGGCATCACGACGAGGCACTCGCTGCGCCCTCGGGACATGTCCTGCGGGAAAGGGAGTGAGAGAGACAGAGAAGGAAAAAAAAAAAAGTCGCGCAGCGGCGGAAGCTTTTCGGCGCTTTCAAACCCAAAAGGGTTGTGCTCTGCAAAAATTTTTCCCGTTGAGACAGTGGTAATTATAGCGAAGGCGTGTACCGCTTGTCAACCGGAAGCTATCAACAGCTGATAATTCAAGCGACGTGTCGAGTTGTTTTTTTATATGTGGTGGTAGGATCATGTTTGAGGTTTGAAGCGCATAGCGGAAGTAGGAAGTGCAGAGAGGAGTTGGTGCGGAAGTAAAGACACACGGGAGGGGGCGAGCGTGCCCAACGGAGAGAGCAGAGAGACGAAAGTGGGTAAAACCGACGGTATTGGCGGTGGGTGAGGCAAAGGAATGTGTCTCGGGTAGGGAATGGAAAATTTGCTACTGAGCGATGTACGATACCAAAGAACTCAAAACATGGCTGTCTGGTCTGGCACAGCCGGAATAATTGAATCAGTGGCGGGCAAAATTTTTGGCGGCCTCCAGGGAAAAGCCGTCACGGCGCAAAAAAAGCATGTCCCGCCACGTAGTTGTTTCGGCAAACACGCACTCTGCCGACGAGGTTCGAGGCATGTTCGCCAAAGTTTGACGACGAAAAGAATCGGTGTGGTTTGGCAGAGGTCGCGTGGTGCTGATGCGACACTCGTTTATGGTACACGTATACGCGCCAGGGCTAGCGCGCATGCGCGTAAGCTAGCTGGAACATTAAATCGCACATACACAACGAACTTGTCTGCATGTTTTTTTTCTTTTGTTCAAGAATGGCGCAGTTTTGGTTTGAATTTTGCGAGCTCAACTATACGTTATTTTTATTATAACGAAACTGCTGGTGCTTGGACCCCTCCATTTACAGGCATACTTCACAACTGCTTGTATTAGAACAAGGTCACGGTTTCAGGGCGTATATATCCAAAATTCAATGAGTACGCATCTGTTCTCTACTACAGCGCTTTACAATAGAGTTACATCAGGAAAAAAAAAACAATTCGCTCATGAAACAAAGAGTGTCGTAAAGGTTATCTAAAAGGTGTCTTTTGTGTGTATATTGTTTTAGCTCGTGGCTTTCAACTTGATAATAATGGAGTTTAACATCCCGAAAGTTCCATATAATTATGAGAGACGCCTAAGTAGGGAGCTCCGGAAATTTCGTTCAGCTACGGTTTTATTTTATTTTTTAACGTGCAGTTCAGTATAAGTATACGGGCCTCAAGAATTCTCATCTCCACCAAAAATGTGACTTCCGTGGTCGGCATTCAACCCCGTGACCTTTGGGTCTGCAGCTGAATACCATAACCACCAGAGCACCGTAGCGGCTGGTTTCAACTTCAATACTTGTGTCGGCTCTTACTTTGCCACGCGGATGAGACACTTGAACTCAGTGGAAGCAGCCCACGCCTCGCCAGGGAACGTATACAGAAGCTAGACTAAATATATACATCCTTTCTAATGATCGAAACGAGTTTCCAATGAACAAGGTTATGAGCGCCGAGATTTTCTGGCCCTAAAAGCGACAGCTTGGTGGCAAAGTGTTTTAACAAACTTTAACTAGATTGAACCTGAAAAACATGTTTCAAACAACGCATCATTGGGGCGCCCTCTGTAGGAACGATAGTGAACCATTGCAGAAGTTTCCCAGTCGAGAGATAATGACTGGAAGAGTCAATTTGTTCTGAAACCCGCTAAGGCGAAACTCTGGCGCCAACTCATGTTGACTTAGAGAAGCAGGAATCGACTAAACGAGGAAAAAAAAAAACAGGCACTCGGAAAGTTCACTTAAGTTTACCTAATTAAAGATAGTGGACTGGCAGAGAAAAACTAAAAAAACAAGAAAGAAAGGAATCAATGTAGATGAAAGAACCAAGAATGGCTGACGCACGATTTGAGGAAATGCTGAAGACAAAAGAAAGTCAGTACGTTGCCATACTGTGTACTGAGGCCTTGGTTGAGAAGGTTACAACTGTATGCGTTTTAAACATGCAGTTTTATGTGTAAGAAAGTTCAGTACATTCCCTAAATGTACTGACATATTTGAGCCGACCAATGCATTAGTTATTAGTGGCCATATGGTATGGGTCCTACGCAGTCGTCCATTATTCCGCAACAGCAACGATAGTTCTTTAATAACGTATCCAACACGTGACGTAGAAACCAGGCTATTTGGCTCAACAATAGCTTTTATTTTTTTTTTTGCTAAGCGAGGTGGTTCACGACTTGGATATCATTAAAAATTTGCCGAGAAATATGATACTCTCTAATGCGAATTGCGAGCGTAGTTATTTAGGTGTCTTCATTTCATGATAAGTTGAGCAAATGCCCAACTTCTGCCACCAATGGGTGACGCGAACGCTGCACGAGTCCATAAAGGGCCTTTAAAGGCATGTTCACACCAAGCGCGGATTCGAAAAGCGGAGAGGCGGATCCGGAAAGCGGACGCGGACTATACGCAAAAGCGGTAAATCCGCGGCCGCTTCTCGCGATCGCTCCCGGACCAATTTTGTCCTCCCAGAAAAGTTGGCCGCTTTCGCTGCAGCCAATCAGCGCCCGAGATGCAAGCACGCAGTATCACGCAGTGCCGCAAGATGGCGACACGCCGATCGTAAATTGGTGGATTGCCTCGTGATCCCGGCGGAGAGGGGGGGGGGGGGGGAGAAGGCAACGCGATCGGTCTGAACAGCTGCGCGCGCTCGTTGCCTCCGTGCTTCGAAAATCCGCTTCGAAAATCCGCGCTGGGTGTGAACGCGCCTTTAGGGTCCATCCCAGGATTCCGGAGTCAAAGTGTCTTTCTGAGCCACGCAAGTCTTCTCCTAACAAGCCTCACAGTTCAACGCAATTCATAGTTCTCATGCGCGAGAGGCATGCATGTGTTCGGCTGTTACAACTAGCGCGAGCAAGCACGAGACATTGAAGACTGTAGCACAGCGGCTCTCATGGCCGAAAACTCTTTGGGACAGTCTCTGTTTCTCTCTTCTTCGTCCTCACTCACTGTATCTGTTCCGCCGACAACGGCGACACCGCTGACGTTGGAACGGGCGCTAGGTACTGCGCTTTAAGAAGAGTGCAGTGATGGACCAGACTACAATTAAAGTACCGATGCTAACCTTTCGCTGCGGCCTGGTGAGGAAATAAAAATAACATCATTACGAGAGCACATCATAACTACTTTCATTTACAGAACCGCGTACACTTGTATGACACAATGCAGAGCGTCTAGCTCACAAGAAACTTCAGAGCTGCTTAGCAAAAGCACGTCCTTTTTTATAGTTGGTTCCGCGATGCACGCGTAATTCTTATTCTTTCATTATACCACAGTTGGAAGGTGGCGCCAGTCTTGAGTTCCCGTATTTCCTTCATGAAACGCGGCAACGCAAGACTCTTTCCCATTCCTTCTCAAATCACGATCCAGCTCGTCGAACAAGACATTTAATTAAGCCAGACACTATGTTTTATGTCAGTTGTTAGGAGCATAATTACTTGAGATTTAAAGTTAGTGCACACAACGGCGTCAGTTGCACACTGCTTGCCTGCGTACGGTAGTCGCTTGGGTCTCATAGAGGAAAAAAAAGGAGGATACAAAAGATGCATGCGTCCATTTATCTAACGTCCTTTATTCTTACAAGTGAGTGGCCCCGGTAGGCCTGCATGAGTTCCACATCACCTGAAAACAACGAAAAAAAAAGTGCAACCAGTTTTATGCCGTGAGAACCGTCGAACAGAGAAGCTGTGAGCGCGCGAATGTTTGTGAGGGTGGTCTAGGATACTCTAGTCTCATTTGGATCACCATCACCTTCATCGTAAACATAAGCGCAGTGTTATTTTATTGTTTCCATATTGCTTCTCCCTGTGGTCCCGTGACCTGCGTGAATTTTTCTCCTCTCATTTTCCTCCTCATCCTCCTCCTCCTCCTCCTCCTTCTCCTCCTCCTCCTCCTCCTACTACTACCACTACTACTACTACTACTATTACTATTACTACTACTACTGCTTCTGCTATATTGCTACCACCACCCCCACCACCACCCCCACCACTAACACTACTACTACTACTACTACTACTACTACTACAACTACTACTACTATTACTACTACTACTACTACTGCTGCTTTTGCTTTATTATTACTACTACTATTACAACGGTGACGACGACGGCGAAGGATGGAATAAGAAAAGTCTGTTGTAAAAACAAAATCCCGCCCCACGAGCTTCTCAAGCTACGGCAACGTAAACAGTTGAAGAGACCACGAACAGGGCAGAGCTACTTCTCTCATCGAGGCAGCCGCAGCACCTGCTGAGGGGCTAAATCAATGCCAGGACCTCCTGACACGGCAGCTAGAGCCGGAAAGATAATAAACACCGGTGACGAGATATGTTGATGCTGGGGAAAGTCGAGAGCGTGCATGAAAGCTCATTCCAGGATTGCGAGTCTATAATCTTGATTAGGTTACCGCCCACGAAAGCAAGGAAAATCAGTCTGGAAACAAGGCGGGCATCAGCGAATAGTGCATGCAGTAAATTCTCCTACGACGCTGAAATCGACCATCCGCGTTGTCAACACGAGCGTAGGAAAAAAAAAAACCATCGTCACGCGATGACGTTACACTATCAAGTCATATTTACTTAACGCTCATACTTTCTGACGTCATCTTTCCGTTTAATGGCAACGTCATAAAATAGGATCATCACTTGGTCAAAGACGGGCTGATCGCAGAATCAGTGCAAAATCATGGGTATACAGGTACAGGAAGCTTGTAATGCATCCGATCGGGAACGAACTGTAAAACGAACCTAAATGCATAAAGCTCTCCGTGGGGCTAGTGGAGGGTCAATGCATCGACTGAGAAGGAAAAATAAAATAATAAGGAGGCTTTCACCTTCTTAAGAAAATGGAAGAAAAGCCCCACGTCTCTTCCCCCCCCCCCCCTTTTTTTTAATGCCGTGCTGCCGATTTATCCACACTGCATTCAGCACTCCTTTCTCTGCCTTGCGGGAAATAAAGTTATTTCACCTGATGGTGCCTTTTACTTTCGTGGATTTTCATGCAAGTAAAATCGGGCCCATGTTTGCGTGTCCTTCATGTATCTCTGCCATTGTCACATGATGCGCTAAAACCTTCATCGATGCCGTAGCTGCAAAACCAGCACACTACGTTGCTGAACATGTTTCTTTTATATTTACTGTAATGCAGCCACAGTTCCTGGCGATACCAGAAAACTTTGGACTCTCAAAATAAGAACTGCAACCCGTGATTTAGGTGACGCAAGTCAGAGAGTGATTACTGCCTTTTTGTTAGATAGAGGGAGTTATCATGAAGAGTGTACTTCGCATTCTTTTACCAAATGGCCGTAACTTTATCACTTCTTTGTATTACGCAACTATAACAAATAGAAGGCACTTTTACACGCTAGCTTTTCTTATCATCATAAGCATCATCAATGTTCGCCTGAAACTAGTTCGGCAGTGTCACTTTAAAAGCGGTGATCATTGTGTCAACTTGACGGCCGAGATGTGCCCCATTGTTTGTGGCTCAATAAGAGTAGAGTGCATACCGATGAGCCTGCTCTACAAACATTTCACGGTTTCGTACACACGAAAAACTTGATCATCTGACTATCTTGACTCGTTTAGTCCGCAACTGAGGCATACGCAACTGAGGCATACGATGCCATTTTCACTTACACGTTTTGATAGTTTTGGTCAGCTTGAGATACTTGAACAGTTCATCGAATTATGTGTTTTTTCACTTCATTTCATTCAGCCTCTCCTCCAGTCTCCTCCTCATCACTCCTTTTTTCCATGCTAAACAGCAAGTCGGTGATTTCGTACACGCCACCTATAATTTCGGCCTTTCGGCAAAGCGTTCTTTCTTTAATCGATCCACTCTGTTCTGCGTGCTCATGTATCGTAGTACCAGAAACCCGTCCCTTACTTAACAAAGCGTTGATGTATTTAATGCCCAAGCCAAACTTTCAAGCGCCTTCTCTATTCCTCCTCCTTCTCTACCTCCCTTCAGACGAACCTGTTTATTGCCAACAAAGCCAGTTGATGGCGGCTCTCGGCCCATCCTCGCAGTGATGCAAACGGAGACACATTAACAAATTGAACTAGCCCGTCAGCAACTTTTTTTTTTCATACCTGGCTGCAAACAATGGCCTCTCGAAACGCCGATATCTAGATCTCGGCCTCCCGCATAATTTTGGTAATTAAGTTTGGCACGGTCTAGAGAACACAAGGCGAAACAGGCGCTAACAAGATGCGCTCTCGTGCTGCGTGCCGCTCGATTTCACGATCCGCAGGCGTGCTAATCAAGACCGTGTTCGTTATAGGAAAAACGTGGGCGCTATTTAGTTATTTGAATTTGAAACTATCTGCGCGTTCGTTTACTGCGAGAACGGAAGTATCAAGTTGAGAAAGGTTTCGCGCTGCTTTATGAACTTGCCCCCGTATTCATAAACGTGACTTGACTAGAACTCGAACTTCCAGCTTGCTTGAGGCGGCGGCATCGCATTTCTTAGTTGCATTGCCGACGGCGAAGTTGAGGCCTCCATGCATGATTTAGCAAGCATTTGGTGGATTCGTTAAGAAAAAGAGAAATGCCAATCGTTAGTTACGCTTCACTTCTGTGTGCTCATTTAGTGAAATCATTATATTTTACTGCTCCTAAATTCATTGAATCATCGAAGTGTCTAAGTGTCACTTAGTTACACGTGCACGTCGACTTGTCGATGAGGATGCCGTTCATCGATTTGTATAAAGCCCCGCCGAAAATATGAAATCATCGCTAAACAAAGAAATGTAGAAGAAAGCACCGATTGACACCTGCTTACTTGGCAACAATGAACCGTGTTTCTGTGAGAAGGCAACATCCGGCCAACTTGTCCGGTTCAAAAAACGAACGTTAAAGGCTCATTCGCTGAGAAAGCAACCACATAGCCAACTTCTGTGGTGAGACAGCCCTGAAACGGCCATGCGTTCACAAACCCAAGAAGTAGGTATTTATTGGCTGCGTTTGCATGTGAATACAAGGACTGCTAAATGTGCACGATGATACAGGACGTCGTGTATTGCAATCATTATCTGGCCGACTTTCATACCGCAGCGAAACACTGGAAGCCTAATGAGAATAATATGTAATGTCGGCCACTTAAATCTTTGATATGCCTATACCTGTACGCATGGCAACCACGCAAAGCCCTATACATGACCTGACAAAATGACAATATGTTGCTAAAACAATATCAGTAAAAAGTGCAATTATTCGCGGATGGCACACCGAAGTTTGTCGTATTGATCGTCTTCTTTATTTTAATTCAACATAATGGAGATGTCTTTTCTTCCCAGAAATATGCCGTTTGTATAAATACTAGCAGACAATAATGCCAAGTAAAGTGGAGGGGAGGTGCTTAGACCGAAGTGTAATGTAAATGTCAAGAAAGAAAAGTGGGCGCAAATATAACTTGCCGTGGGCAGAAACCGAACCCTTGACCATAGAATAACGCGTTCGATGCTCTACCACTGAGCTACCACGGTGGCCATCCCCCCAGTCACTTTACCTAGTATATATGGGAATTTAAACGTGGGAGTGTCAGTCAGCGCCACCAGTAGCCATGGCAGTCGCCATGGCACACTCGCCGCCATCTCTCTGAGTGTCGGTTTCGCATCGAGTTTCGGTGAGTGTCGGTTTCACATTGGGTTCATGGAACATAAGCCTCGTTCATAAGCAGGCATATACTGCGCACTTACCTAAACCCAGTGAACCCAGAGGACGCCTGTTTTTAAAAATCTGTAATGTGAAGCGAATGTTTTTGATGCAAGCTCATTCGATTGAACCATGACTTTCTAGCCATTAGACCGTTTTATGTGCAAAATAATTGCGTTAGCGTTTGTTGCTAATGTGGGTTCATTTTACGAAAACTTGTTAAGTACGCACGTTGTATTTTTAAAATAGCGTAGCTACACAAAAGACAGTAATGCTACGAATTCTACCCCCTATTTGCTGTATCCCATCTATGGCTCATACCAAGAACAGGGGACTTACCAAGAATAGGGTGCACTTTTTCATAAATTTTATGTGGAAACATGTCTAAATGCTACAAATAATTATTATGTTGATTCAAATTTTCTAATTATCAGCATTGAAAGACTTGAAGCTGGAATAAAACATCAAGAAACTTTTTGTCCCCCAAAATTTTTCCTCATTGGCGAATAAAACATCCCAGTGAATACATGCCAAAATAGTGGCCGAGAGCGAAAGAATAACCAGTTGTGTTGATTCCAGGGCCAGATTTCAGAGAAGTGATACCAGTATTGTTTACCTCAGAGTCGTGAAACGACGACGTGAGGTACAGAAGTGGCCCACCGTTCTCTCCTGATTACAGAAGGAACACAGAGAGAAGATCACTACACGCGATTTGCGCAAGTAGTAATTAGGGTAGTAACCACCGCAACGTTATTTCATGATGATAACTTGCGTCATTTCTAAGTTGTATAAATCGCTATGCCATAAAAATGAAAGGCGCTTCTAATACAAAAATAGCAAAATAGAACATCTCGTCTGTTTGCCATTTTTTTTTTTTCTGAATGCAAGTGAGCAAAAGCGGAACTACCCGTATCAGTGCATATTAATATTGCACAAGTTATGTTCAAGTCGGCAGGCGACGTGCCTCTGAGTTCTTCTACCTCGTTCGGCACGGTAGAGAAGGTAAGTGCATATACACAGAACATTTTGTATACAAAGAAATTCCACAACTGAGGACGAAATAAAAACGCTACGATAAAAAAGAACGCTTTCACAACAGGCGGCCACACAATTGCGCCAAACTGGGAGCTTTTCAAATGCAAAAGAAGACACTCCTTTAGAAGGCCACTATAAAGTGAACTGGCATCTAAAACTTTTTCCCCCCCTTTTTTTTCATTTGCCTCCTCGGATATTCTGCGCCCCGTCTTCGTTCTTTGTGTAGTTTGGTCGCTTTATTTTCTAGGTAGAATTGTGATTGTCACCTCACGTAGCTGAATTTGAGGTTTTCTTTCTCTTTTTTGATGTTTTCCTTCCAGAAACATTTTGCCTCTTCACTTTTACCTCTTCACTTTCATATTTCACTCAGTTTTATTCCAGGCGATTTGGAATTTCCGGACAGCCAATGCTGGAGAGATTCAGGGGCCGTAGAAAAGGAAGCCAAGAGTGTCTAGGCGCTACTTCTGAAGCCTGATGAAGAGGAAGAGAATGGGGATAGGATAAGGAGAGGAGTAGGGATAAAAGAAAAAAAAAAACGGAGTGAAACGCTGCGCATTTGGCATCGTCGTCTTGTTCCTATTACACAGTGTGGCCTCTGTATGGCTACGTAGCTAGCGCATGAAGGGTGAACCATTTTGCGTACAGAAAATGACATAGAGGGCTGGCT
The DNA here is from genome assembly GCA_013436015.1 of Rhipicephalus annulatus. NCBI lineage: Eukaryota > Metazoa > Arthropoda > Arachnida > Ixodida > Ixodidae > Rhipicephalus > Rhipicephalus annulatus. The sequence continues at coordinate 26,941 of WOVY01001020.1, read as the reverse complement.
TTCCCGTTGTGCGGGCTTTGCTCGGTCTTGCTCGGTGTGCATACATTCACAAACAGTCACGTCTCATCTCGTTTTACGTAACATATTTGTGGTGGGGCTGATGGTTCTTCCCTGTACTCGTGACGACGCTCCGCAATGGTCGTTTCGTTGCGGGTGCAACCATGTCACAGGTCGAAGGAATATCGTCTTCGCGACCCATCCCCTCCCTGACTCCTGCCTACGTAGTCCTACCTCTTGCTCGTGATCCTGGCGTATTTTCTGGACAGAATAGCATTGACGTTGACAAGAGGCTTAAAGTGTATGAACGGATCAGCGCCGGCTATAGGTGGGACCCGACACACATGCTGATCAACGCGCTTTTTTACCTTGGTGGTCCACGGTGGGTGTGGTTCAAGACGCACGAAGCCGATATTACCAGATAGGCAATCTCAATATCCGCGACTTTTTTGGCAACACCGCTGGATGGCAGATGGCTGCGTGAAATCAATTGGCTACTCGGCCATAGACGTCTACCGAATCGCACGTCGCGTATATTCACTACGACTTCCCCCAATTGCCGTCTGGCTGTCGAGCACGTGCAAGAGACTGAAAGGTATCGCATCTTCTCAAAGGCACCACAGACGATGCCTTCAAGCTACTTGTCTACACTAACATTGCCACCGTCTATGGAGTCATCAGAGTGCCGGTGGTCCAAACACGCCGAGAGCAAGCGCCGTATCATGCAGCGATTCACACGTCTGCCCAACACGGCCGCAACTCTTTCGTGTGAGGCCGCTCGCCAGCCACCCGCCTATGACCACGTCATCCGAACTGTTCGTCGGGAGCATGATGCTGCCTGTCCATCTCCTACTCAACAGCCTGTTTTCACAACACAAGCCACTGACCAATCGCAGCCATCGGTTGCCCTAATTCGAGCTGTGGTCAGGCAGGCGTTTGCTAATGTCGGGCTTCGGTCGCCACGAAATCTCCGACGACAGCGCTGCTCTGGCTGTCGGGCTCACCCTCCACCATCTCCTGACGCCGACAAGAGCTCTCGCTGAGTGGTGCCCCGTTTTCGGACTCCTGTGACCGTGTCGATCTTTCCTATCTTCTGCTTGCTTCCGTATGTATGTCTCTCTGTCCCTGCTCTATCTCTACCCCTATACCTTTTAATCCTCCCTATTCTTTTAATCCCTCCTTACCCCCATCCCTCGTGAGCCAATGTTGAGGTGTTGGACTATGATGCAGACAGTTACGGGGCTCACAAATCTCTTCTTTTCACTCAATTACGAATCACTTCCCCCCTTGTCGGGCTTCCGTAAGTGTGTCCCCTGACTCACCCTTGCTCCTTTACGCAATATGCGTGAGCGCGTGTGTTCACCACACGCCTGTAATGTAGCTTTTAAGGGAAGTGCATGCGCTTGGCGTTGTGCTAAGCCGCCGTATTTTTTGCCTGCTTGCACAAGGACACCAGGTGCGAGTGCATTGCAAAAGAGCAGGGAAGACATTGGGGAGGGGTTGGAGAGGGGTGCACGTGGCGTCTCTATTGGCGCTGGAGAGTTTGCAGGCAGCACGTGGTGCGATTGCGGCAACATTCAGTCACTTTATCTTTGCGCGAAGAGTATTACCTTGCGTGCCTCAAAAATGAAGACAGAAAAAAAAATTGTATAGAACAGCCAACCGAATAACGAGGAATGCATGAGGTGGGTGAAAGTCAGTAAAAAAAAGTAAGAAAAAGGAAGACATACAGACACGACTCAGTTGTTTGTCGAAGATGAAGTTGACTTCAAAGTTTGAAGCCGCCCGAGGGAAGATTGGAAAGAAGAGGAACGTGAAAAGCCGCGGTCTTTCGAGGCACTGTGGCTGTTCAATGCTGATCTCGAGGCCGAAGTTCGAAATGTATGGATCGGATCGGAAGGAATGCTCGAGGTATTTTAGGCCCAAGAGGACGATGAAAAAAAACGAAAGAAACGTATGCAAGGCTGTACTCACGCTCTTCACCAACGCGTGTCGAATAGTTGTGAGTCGCTGAAAGTCCTTCGTACAATGGTGTCGCTTCCTTTTACTTTTTTTTCCTGTGAGTGTGCGCTTGTTCAGTCGGGAGTCTGTGATGTCGATTGATGTCACTCTGCCGACAGAGCCGCCATACACCGTTGGCTTGAGCTGTACGGTATGGAAGTGTTTGAATCCAGAAAATCGGCCTCCCCGTGTGCTTCTTCGGGTTGCGCTTCTATAGAGACGAGTTTGCTTGCTTACGTGACTGCGCGTTAGATTGTACAATCCTGTACTGTCATGATCAGAAATACCGTTGGAATATTTTCAGTGAGATTGCATCACGTCTAACACCGCAACATTTCTTTTTTGTACATGCACAGTAAGAGCAGCTATTTTGTGCCATTATAGTGACACTGATTTTGTCAGCTTCTGTGGGAAAGTGGTTATAATGATTAGCTGCTCACGTGCAAGTCGTGGGTTCGATATCCAACGTGGCCACAGCCTTTCCCTAGGTGCAAAGGGCTTGAGTCGAGTTAGTGAGAGATTTCGTACTCGTTAAAGAGCACCGGGTGGTCGAATTTCGCGAAGCATTCTTCCTAACCAAAACGTGATTCTGCCGCCCAAAATCCCACATATTATTCTGTGTGACGCTGATTGATGTGACGCTCGAAGCGCATACAAATTAGAAGAAAAAAATGGCTGCTGAAGCCCATGTAGAGAAGGAGAGGCAGTTAAGATCACCGCAGGCACGTCCAGTGTTCTTTCCTACACAGAGAGAAGAGTGCAGAAACAGGGGACCATCTTCTGAAGTAGAACCAAGTGGCCAGTATGGGCACTAGAAGAATCCGCTCATGGGCTGGCTGGTACGAGAAGTGATGTTTGGGGCGAGTTTGTAGGTGTTCGAGCACTGAGCGTGATAAGTGAACGACCCAAGAAGAAAAAGAAGACATACAACAAGAGCGATCTGTAAACATTGCTGGTACATTTATTTTTATATAATAAGTGTACGCAAAGCAAAAATAAAAAAACGGAGGCAGAGATGCAAATACAAAAAGGAAGGACAGACTGGTGACGACTTACGACTATTTTATTTCCGAGAAGCACCTAGCGAATTTTGCACGTGTGCCAACACCATCACTCACAAGAAAAAAAATCACCGGTGTGAAGGAAGAAACATTTATTGGGTCTAGCAAAACGTGATAAAATGCACACTTGGGTAATATCACGGTGGGACTGACAGGTCTGGTCTGCCGGGCTCGCTGGATGGCCAAGATTTTCTCTTTATACATGAAACTTCTCAGGAGTGCATCCCATTATTCCACGCTGAACACATGCGTGCATGAGACAGACAGAAACCGCGTTTGCGTATCAGAAATGTATACACATGGAATACAGGTAGCATCAAATTTTGTTATGTGAACGGGGTCTATCATTTTCCAATCTGTTTTCAAGTTTGCATAAAGCTCACCCGATCAAAGCGTGGTGTTCATCTAGAGTTGTTTCAGAGATCTGCAAGATGCCCATTGGACTTGTCTCTTTTATTTAGACAGCGCGCCTTGTTAGGTTTGGCCTGGGGATTCATCTCTCAATCCCTTCGGCGCCCAGTCTTACCGACGCTGTCAAGTATTTGAGTGATTATCCCGACCAGGCGGCGGGCAGGGGCCAGTCCCGTCCTTCAAGTGCGGACCCTTTGGTCGTCCCTTCGAGCAGCAGCGTGACTGATGACCTCGTCGACTCGTCGGGCGACAGGAGGGCTGGCTTGCCCGGCGCCGGAGCTGACCGAGGAGCGGCGCTCCCTTTTGATCCCCATTCACCAAGCCGACCGGCAGACTGCCTATGCTCGTCATGCATTGTACGTGCTAGCCGGAGGGCGAGACGTCGTGTCGCCAAGACGCCGCTAACCATTCGAGAGAGGCCAACTGAGACAGCACCTTCCTGGAGGAGACCAACGGCCACCGCAAATTACCCCGCTAATTGAGCGAACAAAATCGGCGGACCCTTTGAAGTATGCTGCCAGGATAGTGGGAACTCTCAAGTGGCGGCACACACACGACGCGGAAGAGCACTGCTGGCGCCACCACCGTGCAGTGTTCACGTGGACCTTGCATGCTCGCCTCCCTCACCTGTGTGTGCGTGATTGGTGTTCGACTCGGAGAGGAGGAGCCCGACAGGGCATAAAACGAAGCAGCAGAGTGCTGGACGGGCTCTCTGAACCTGGCTCGGAACTATGTAACGTTCAACCACCACGCTCGTGGTTTGTTAAACCACTATCCCTTCTTTTCTGTAAATAAGTGTAAATAATGTCATAAACCCCTGTTATGTTTTCCCGTATCCTCCTGCGTTCCTCCTTTCGACCTGAACAACTGATGGCAGCGGCGGGTTGTCATCATCCAGCGTCCTTCCTGCCTTCGATCCAAATCTTACAACTGGTTGGCAGCGGTGAGATCGACTTCGCGGCATGGTGCTGTGCTGTGGTGAGTGCTTGGTCTTTGCTTTAACTTTCCAGGCTTCATTTTGTGAGTGTGAATTGATTAGAAGCCGCATCGTGTGTGGGTTAGGGGATCACCTATTTGTGAGTTAGAGGGATCACCCAATTATGTGTGAGATGCAGGACCAAAGTACAACGGCAATCATGTCGTGGAAAGCAATGCTAAGAGATGAACTTTTGCTTGTGAGTAAGCATCTAGGCATTGAAGTAGAGGAAGGAATGGGCAGGACAGCTATCGTGGGGCTGATCTCGCAAAAAGCCAGTGAGGTGAAGACACTGCTAAAAGATGGTCTTTTGGACATTTGTGAAGATCTTGGTATTAAGATTAAGAAAGGAATGGGCAGGTCAGAAATTTTAGAGCTAATTTTTGAAAGCGTCAGTGAGGTGGATATTGGCTACGCGTTAAAAGCTTTAAAAGGGTTGGAGGAACGGAAACGAGAGAAACGCGAACGAGGGGAACGGAAACGAAAGGAACGGGAAAGAAAAGAAAAAGAATTACGGGATAGAAAAGAAAGGCAAGAAAAAGAAAGATTGGAACGACAGAAGGAAAGAGAGGCACGGAGAAGGGAAAGAAAAGAAAAAGAAGAAAAAGAAAGATTGGAACGACAGAAAGAGAGAGAGCAGTGGGAGGAAAGCCTGAAATTAAAACAGGAAGAGAGAAAAAGATCAATACAGTACCTTAGATCGGCTCAAGTAAATTCGAGGATCCATGCATTCGAAGCGGGCGAGGATTTAGAGAGTTATCTAACCTCTTACGAAAAAGTTTGCAGGGAACTAGAGCTCGACGAGGACTATTGGTCTTTCGCCTTATCGAGTGTCCTTCCGTGCAGCTTGATGGGTAGGTTACTATACCTTTCCGAGGAACAGTTCAAGAGGTACGATGTAGCTAAGGCAGCTTTACTGCGGTGCTTCGGCATCAGAGTTGACAGAAAGCGAATAGAGTACAAGCTCACGAACGCTCCCGTGAAGAACGCGCGACGTTGTGCTGGTAGTAAAACCAAGCCTGAGAGAGGTCCGCGTGTCTCTTATAGCACCAAGGTGGATAGTGAGCAAAAAGGGGAGATAGAAAAACGGGAGCGAGGTGACGAGCGTGAGCGAGCACTCAGCCTAGTGGTTGAACTGTCGGAAGAAAAAGTCGAGGCAAGGAGACTGAAAATTCAGCCATGCGTAAGTGTAGCACATGAAAAGTGCGAGAAAAACCTAAGTGAGGTGCAGTGGATAGCCGTAGATAAGGCTAGCACGTGTGAAGACAGCAGCAGGTTCAATGAGGAACCAAATTTGAGTGCTGCTACAGATGCTGCGCTGCGTAGCGAGGTCGACGAAGGAGGCCAGAGCGAGTGCGACGAGGTGCTGTGCCAGTCAACTGTTAGCGGAACAGCTAGGATAGCTGTAGAAAAACTGGTACAGACCTCACCTGTGTTTGTCGCGACGGTGGATCTTGCAGACAGTGTGGAAGTATGCAAGGACACCGAAGAAAGCTCACAAGCAGCGAAAGTAGGTAGCGGGGATATCAGTGCAGTCGCAGACAGCTCTCAGCAATGCGAGCTAGAGTGTTTGCAGGAAAGCAGCTGCACTGTTCCTAAGAGCGTCAAGCTGTCCGCCTATCTAGAGTGTGAAATAGGTGGTTTTTTCGAAAATCATCTAGACGGAGCGGCGTCGACAGCTGACGAGTGTAGTGAGAGTGTTAGCGACCTTGAGCTGCGAGCAGTAGGCTCAGAAACGAACCGCAAAAAGCGGCGCAGACGAAAGCGACGTCGGAGAGCTGCGAGCCAGACAAAAGACACTAAGGGTGTAAAGAAAAGCTCGACATCTCTGAGCGTAGTGAACAGAACTAGGTGTTCTGCATCGGCGTCGAACTCGGCTTGCATGCGTCCTAGACACCGAAAGAAAAGTAAAAAGAAAGCGGGAATGCAATCACGGGGAAAGAGCAAGTCTTATGAGTTGCCTTTGAACTGTAATACTGCCGACGACTCAACCCGTGACAAATTTCAAGGCAGTGCGGGACAGGTAAGTCGCAAACGTCGCCATAAAAGAGGTAAGCGTACGCGAGCGACAAAGCGAAGGCATGAAAGAAGTAGCAATAAGCCTGGTGAACGACGGAAGAGTGGGTTATCGGCCAGTTCGCCGGGGAGGCCTTTGTGTCGTGCAGCAAAACGCCAGCGGCTAAGCGGTAGGCCATGGCACCAGTCCACGCGACGGTATGCGCGGGAAAGACTTAGAGCTTTTCACGGAAAAGAGTGTCGACGTGGTCCTAGAAGAAAGACCACAATAGCTAAACACCGCTCGGCTAGACCAAATAGGACACCGTCACTCTTTCCCTTGGATTGCTCGGGTTCCCTCTGCCAGATTGACAAAAGCCGGCCGAAATCGCAAAAGAGGCGTAACGCTGCTGTTCAGCTGGAAGCACGTGCTCGTTGTAGACCCGGCGTCTCCGAAATTCACCAAGACCGCGGCCGCTGCGTGTACGACTGAAGAGGGAGCGACAGCTGTAGGCTGGAGAGTCGGACACAGGAGTTTTTTTTTTTTTTGGAAACACATTTGTTTTGTTTATATTCGGTTTTAAAGTGGTGTTCCTGTGTCATCTCCACAGCTAGTTTGCTTGGATATTTTTTTTTCTTCCCTCTAGATTTTGTTTGTGTGTAAGCTTTGTCAAAATTTTGACTTAAGTTCTTAAGCGGTATGCGGAAGCAATTACCCGCCTCGGTCAACTGACTGCGTGAAAGGAGTTTTTAAGATAAGAGCACGCATGTCGCAGATGAAGTTTTGGTACGCCCACTAAATTTGAAGGAGTGGTGGCTATAGGTTAGAGCGATATGACCTATGATAAGGGGTGCGATTGGTGTGCTAACGCTCTTTGGATGAGAGTATGATGTCGTGCTAGGGCGCACAGCAATGTGCGTTCTTTAAAAACATGGGCTGACATGAAACTACATTCAACAAATGAGCGTGTTAGTACACGAGTTGCATTTCCCTTGGTGATTTTAGTATGTGCTCAGGGATCAGGTGAAATTCTTTAGCTGAGCGTATGTTATATCGAACGTTGAGATCAGAGATGCGTTTTAAGGATTTACACAGTTCGATATCTTGAGAAAATTTACGTTCGGATGAGGGTTTAAGGATACCTAGGTGAGAGAGATATTGCCTATGGTTAGGTGTTTGTTGGTATGCTAGCGTTCTCTGGATGATAGTATGATGTCGTGCTAGAGCGCACAGCAAAGTCATGTGCGCTCTTTAAAAACAGGGGCTGATATTAAACTACATCCAGCGGATGAGCATGTTAGCACACAAGGTTTTGTTAAGTGATTGTTTATAAAGATCATATGATCACTTGGGCTGAAAGCACTGCGTTCGCCACATTTTGAGGCTAGATACATTTCTAGGATTTAGAAGACGCAGTTTGATTTGATGTGAGAGAGTTTTGTTCGCGTCAGGGTGTCATAAAAGTAGGTACTCTCGACCACACCTTGCAAGTATGTATTGAGAGAATGAAGAAAGCGCCCAGATAACTTGTGTATAGGGTATGGCAGCATTGGTGTGAAACCTTTGTATTTGGTTGTGTTTCATAAAATTAGTCAGGAAATTAAATGTCAGTTACAACTTAGTAGTGCGGATGGTTGGAGAAAGCTAGTTGTGAAAGAGTGATTCTCGTTATATGGGGCCAAATTATATTTGCTTTTGGGTGCTTTTCTCACACGGCAATAGGTTACATCTTTGGTAAGCATCTCCACGTCCATGATTGTTGTAACTTTGGCGGCACAAAATTGTCTCAAAATTTTAGCGTTCAGGTTTCTCTTTTGTTTGTGTTTCTTGAGAAGCCTGGAGGGTTTTGAGCGGGTCCAATGTGCTTGACTGCAGCATGGTATTGTGTTGTGTGGTTCGCCTTGCTGTTGTCGGTCATTGTGAGCTGGATTAGGAGTTGGTTTCGAGTACGCAGCTGGAGAGAAAGGCCAGGCCATCGTCCTCATCACCACCCATTCTCTTCGTGCCCAGCGGTTGGGAGCGCTGGCCAGCCGAGATTTTCCGGGCGGCGGAGGAGCTGTTAGGTTTGGCCTGGGGATTCATCTCTCAATCCCTTCGGCGCCCAGTCTTACCGACGCTGTCAAGTATTTGAGTGATTATCCCGACCAGGCGGCGGGCAGAGGCGAGTCCCGTCCTTCAAGTGCGGACCCTTTGGTCGTCCCTTCGAGCAGCAGCGTGACTGATGACCTCGTCGACTCGTCGGGCGACAGGAGGGCTGGCTTGCCCGGTGCTGGAGCTGACCGAGGAGCGGCGCTCCCTTTTGATCCCCATTCACCAAGCCGACCGGCAGACTGCCTATGCTCGTCATGCATTGTACGTGCTAGCCGGAGGGCGAGACGTCGTGTCGCCAAGACGCCGCTAACCATTCGAGAGAGGCCAACTGAGACAGCACCTTCCTGGAGGAGACCAACGGCCACCGCAAATTACCCTGCTAATTGAGCGAACAAAATCGGCGGACCCTTTGAAGTATGCTGCCAGGATAGTGGGAACTCTCAAGTGGCGGCACACACACGACGCGGAAGAGCACTGCTGGCGCCACCACCGTGCAGTGTTCACGTGGACCTTGCATGCTCGCCTCCCTCACCTGTGTGTGCGTGATTGGTGTTCGACTCGGAGAGGAGGAGCCCGACAGGGCATAAAACGAAGCAGCAGAGTGCTGGACGGGCTCTCTGAACCTGGCTCGGAACTATGTAACGTTCAACCACCACGCTCGTGGTTTGTTAAACCACTATCCCTTCTTTTCTGTAAATAAGTGTAAATAATGTCATAAACCCCTGTTATGTTTTCCCGTATCCTCCTGCGTTCCTCCTTTCGACCTGAACAACTGATGGCAGCGGCGGGTTGTCATCATCCAGCGTCCTTCCTGCCTTCGATCCAAATCTTACAGCCTGTGTCCTGGTACCGCAGCATTGACCCATCTGGCCAATGTACTTTGTACCGCAGCTCAGTGGCACTTTTGTAGCACGTGTGTCACAGACTTGGTGTAATTACTTGTGTGCTTCGTTGTACAAACATTCTTTTTGTTTCATTATTCAATGAAGGTCAAAACTATGCTAACTTACATGGTGTAAAGAACGATGTCACATCGTTTATTTTATCCATGTTCTTGAAAGGTTCCTGAATCAGCCCTCGTGCTTGGTAGAAGCGATAGCTCAAACATACAGCATAGGAGTAGGTACTACTGAGCAAAATCTTCAAGCCATGCGGGGCAAGACGAGATCACAAATGGAGCATGACCTTTACACTTTCTCAAGCGTCCGCTGTTTGTACTGAGGTCTTTACACTTTCTGCTAGGGGCCTTCATCCAGCAAATTTTTCGTGATACAACAGGTCGCTGTTACTGACCGGCACCTCACATAAACCTAATAACAGCGTTTGGATCAGATGCGCTCGTTGCAATGGGGTACCACCACGTGCGTGACGCGCCTTATTATAGTCTGCTGAAATTGCGCAGTAGCAACACTAGCGCTCACCGGTATAACACCAGGAGAGAAGAAATCGCGTTTTGCGTCAAGCCCAAGTTAACTACCGTTGCATAATGTTGCTTCTTTCTCCCGTGTCGCCCCTCCCCGCGTAGCGTCGCTAGTCAGGACGAAAGAGAGAAAGCGCTTCAAGCGTGCGTCATTCAGTCAGCAAACTTTATTGAGGTCCTAACGAACTAAAGGGTCGTTTTTGCGGCAAACGCCCACCTTGGGGCCGAAAGATCTTGGTCCTGCGCCCGTTCACGGGTCCTTCGGACAGCCCTTAGTTCTTACTAGAGATTGCCGCTTTTAAAGGGACACTAAAGGCAACTATTAGGTCAACGTTGATTGTTGAAATAGCAGTGCAGAAACTTCGTATAGTGTTACCTGTCAACTCATGAACTGCCACATTATCCCACTCTTGGCAACAGATCAACAATGTAGACTGTGCGAGAGAACTTCGGCCAAGGGGAAGGCTTTCAGCTCTCCCATAGTAGAGTAACGAGTACTCTAAAACGTTAACCACTTTTTCTAAACACACCACAAAAGTGGAGGCTCACGGGACGGCTTTCAGCTATCCCATAGTAGAGTACGAAGTACTCTAAATCGTAAATCACTTTTTCTAAACGCATTCTAAAATAACATCACGTCTTAGTTGTCCTCATCGGGTTAGCGCACTTCAAATTAGCTGTTCCAGGGAACACCGTCATTTAGTAAACTTCAGTTGCAAGTACAGCATTGTCCTGTGCATTACTTTCTTCTTCCTATACGCTCGCGTTTGACACTTAACGGAGCCCTTCACTTCACATGCACTACAAAAATTAGACAATTCCCACTCAATATATACTCGATGCCGGTACGTGGGAGCACTGCCTAAATACAAGAAACGAATCCGGGATGAATATTACGCATGCGTCGATGTACGCCACGTGTTGATTAGGTGATTTTCGCTCGGCAAGAATACAGGCAAACAGATACGCAAATAATGGAAACCGCTCACATAGCAAGATTCGGCGCTTTCTGTGTTCCAGGTGTTTATATATGACGCAAGACAGCCACTTTTCCGGTTAATATAAAAACAAGTTACTGGAGTAGTTGGTGATGCATTGTTTTCGACGAAGACAGCACATTGCAGTGTCACCGTGCATTCTAACGAGCGACGTAACGCGTGTACGCGCATATCTTGAAGCACACCCCGAGGGAGTACATGGAGATGCCGTTTTTTTGGATTCAAACTCTTCCCCACCTCACAACTCGTGCCAGCGGTGTATTATAGCGGCTCTGTCGGCAGAGTGACATCCATCGATGTCACCGACGGCTGATTGCGCAGTCTCGCACGCACGCACGCACGCACGCAAACACACACACACACACACACACACACACACACACACAAGAAAAAAAAGCTACGCTTCTCTTCGAAGGACTTTCAACGGCTCACAACTCTTCGACACGCCTCGGTGAAGCGCGCGAATACGCCTACGCATACATGCCTCACGTTTTATATCGGCGTCTTCTCGAACCGAAAATGCCGCGAGCGTTTCTTCCAATCCGAATCGAACGTTTCAAAGTTCGGCCTCGAAGTCGGTACTGAGCAGTCGCAGTGCCTCACCCTTCTCTGTCTTCCAATCTTGACCTCGGCAGGCTTTTTCTAACTTTGAAGTCAACTTCAGCTTCGACAGACAATTCGGTCACGTCTGTGCACGTCCCTTGTCACGTTCTTTGTTTATTTGTTTGCTTTCTTACTTAATCAATCTACTTACTAACCCACCTCCTACCTCCTTTGATATCCGGCGGGCTCTTCTACAAGCTTGTTATAAATTTTGTTGCGCGCATGTTTTTATCGCAACAGAAAGTAACCTAAGTGTCGCTGCAATCCCACACACTGGCTGTCTGCCGACTCTCCAACCGCAATAGCGACACTACGTACAGCTCCCCCTCCTGCCCCCTGCTTTTTTGCAATGCACTCGTGCGCCGTTCAGTTGCCTTGCGGCGAGCAAGCAAAAAAGATGGCGGCTCACCACTATACGCCAAATGCATGCACTCCCCGCAAACACTGCTTCACACGCACGCTCGTATATATTGCGTATAGCATAATGCAGAGGCCAGCCGCACTGTGGAATAAGAACGAGAACGACATGGCAAATACGCAGCGTTTCACTATCCACCTCCTCTTTTTCCTACCTCCTCCTCTCATCATTATTCTCTTCTTCTTTATCCTGCTTCTTAAGTAGCATCAAGCCACTCTTGGCTTCCTTTTCTACAGACACCGAATCTCTGGTACTGGCTATTCGGAAATTCCGACAAACCCCCAAAGAAATGGGTGAAATATAACGGCGACAAATCAGGAAAATACTCAGAAAGAAAAAAGAAAGGAAAAAATTGACTACCCATAATTCAGCCACGTCTCGCAGGAATTCGGATTCTACCGAGAAAACAAAAATCACGAGTGTGCAGGAAGAGCGAAAATGGGACGTAAAATACGCGAGGAGGCAAGTCGAAAAGAGGATAAAATTTTACAGATGCCACTTCGCTTTCAAGTTGCCGTCGAAGTGAGCTTGCGTCTTTTGCATTTGAAAAGCGTCCAGAATGGCGCAATTGCGTGGTCGCCTGCCATAAAAGCTTTTTCTTCCAGTAGTTCGTCTATTTAATCATCATTTGACGTATTTATTTGTATACAAGTTGTTGTAGGCATATTTATTCACCTTCTATAGCATTCCGAACAAGGTAGCAGAACTGAGATGAGCACTTTCGCAAATGCACATCCCTTTGCGACTTTAACGTATACGTGGAACAATATTAAGAATGGTATATAGCGACGAAGGAAGTTTTGATCGTGCTCGCTCACATTCAGAAAAGAGACTATAAGACCCAATACTGACTGCTTCTCTGGATTACCAGCAATCTTTATTTACCTGGCATTATCAGAATGATGAAAAATACTATCACACATCCTTGGTTCTTCCGTAAATTCTTACTTGTACAGCTCACCTTTAGAGACTTTCCATCTGTGTTCCTTCAGGAGAAAAAAATAGTGACCTGTTCCTTACATCGCAGCTTCTATCCAGCATGGCCGGAGCTTCTCGGGAACTGCAGTTATCTCCGAGCTCTAACCACCATGGTAATGACAGGAAGACAGTATACGAAGCGCACGAAAACAGCGCTGAGGAAAACATCCACAGAAACAACGCGCATCTACGGCGTCACAAGCAGATTTACGGCATTTGCGCTGGTTTTCATGCAAACAGCGCGTGTGATATGCGACAGCGCCACCACTTAGTCAATATTTCAACAGCGCAGTGACGTCAGCGTCACTGTCGCGTCATCTATTTGTCAACTCAACATAGTGCCAAACACCGGTGTGTGGGAGGGGCCAGGAACCTGCGATTATCGGATCTAGAGGTCGCAGGTTCGGCCTTTGATTGGCGGAGTAAAGTTGTTTTTCCGTTCATTTTATCTTTTCCCACTCCAATATCACATTTACTAGAACTCAATTTAAATAGTACAATTAACGTCCCCTGTACCTCCATTGGCTTCTTATTTTCATACTGTTCCATTATACTTGTAGCTTCATTTATACGAGCTGTGTATTTCTGAGAAAACACGAACAAATATAAATAAGTTAGAAAAGAAGACATGTGATCGATGCAACAAAGTTGGAAGAACTTTTCACCTATGGTTACCTTTCCAACTGATATATTTAGAGTTGGAGTGGAAATTTTCACTGGTCATGTATCGTGTTTTCGCGGTCGCCATACGTACAGAAATATCGCAATTCTATGTGGCCCACTTTACGTATTCTTTATATTAGTTGTGCCATGGCTTGCTACGGGATAATTTTTGCTCTGCGAAATATTGCCTTGGATGACGTCCTATTCTCGCATCCATTCAGGACTTGGCGTACGCCCAGTGCAAACATGAGCCGCACACGCGGAAATGTCATAAGAACAAGCGCACGCATTAATAGATTTTTCTTGGCTTTGTACATGCAGTGCCTGTTGAAAGCCTCTTGGTTGCACTTCACGAAGTTCATTATGCCTCCGCTTTTTTTTTGTTCGCATAAACTATCTAACATTTATTTGTCCAATAGGTCGAAGTTTGTCAGCTTTTCCTTATACAAAGACCCCTTATTTTTGGAAAGTGAATAGGTGCCCTCTGGTGCTTTCTCAATGCCACAGCGTTAAAAAGCTCGTTTGCCCATTCTGCAGCGTACCATGCATCCTGGCACACTTGCTCCTGGAAAGCCAGTGCCTTGCATACCACGACGTGCAACTGGAGCGGGACCAAGGCCAGAGAATAAACGACCTAATGGAAACGTGGGAGGCCAAGCTCGTCTTCGAGTACCTGGAAGACCAGCGACAACTTGTCGCCAGGGCCAAGAGGGCAGTCGAAGCCAGAGGGTTCCTGGACTAGGGAACTCTCCCACCTTACGGTGACACCGGGCCTCGCTGAGAACACTGTTTTTAAATAAACGATTATTTCTCTCTCTCTCTATCTCTCTCTCTCTCACAAAAATGATTTCGTCGGCTTAGTTAGTTGTGAGCAAAAGATTATTCATGCCGTGAGCAAGAATTCGAGATGAGTGCAAGTCAATCAAATGAATAATTAGCAAAAGCCTTCTTTCCAATGTGGGATTGACACAAAGCCTTCTGGGTGGCAGGCAGGTGTTCTACCACAGAGCTACGCCACCACTTGGAACTGCTTCCGAAAACCAAGAGCATGTACGAAATGTCACGTAGCTGCGAGGCATCTCCTCAACCATTGTAAATGTTGCGCATCCGAAACGCAGAATCGCACCACGAGTCGAGACATGTCAATTGCCCACCGACTGAGGTGGTTTAAAGGCCCACCCTGTGCAGTCAACTTAGGCATACTTAAACATGATTGTCAGCAAAGACATCATTAAAATTGGGTGACCCTTAAGTTTCGCCTTCAAGAGTTGAACGCGATAGCGAAATCCGGCCCCTAGTGCACCCTTCAACCGCTAAGTGCATGCTTATTAATATGTTTTGTTACATACACACGCACGCACACAAATACGCACACAGTAGATTGGACCATCGCGTGCTATTATCGCCGAATGGGCTCGTTTTCTTCTTGACACCTGTCGAACAAAATGTGTTAAAGGGCCCTGAAACATTTTCTCAAATAACCATGGAATGAATTCGCTAAAAGAGCTTATTGTTTCACGAATATAACGCCGCAAAAATGTTAAAAATCCGTCCAGTGCTATAGGAGTTACAAAAGCTTGCTGCATGCTGCAATTGCATTATCTCTTCTCTCGTCCCGACG
The DNA here is from genome assembly GCA_013436015.1 of Rhipicephalus annulatus. Taxonomy (NCBI): domain Eukaryota; kingdom Metazoa; phylum Arthropoda; class Arachnida; order Ixodida; family Ixodidae; genus Rhipicephalus; species Rhipicephalus annulatus. Next base: position 11,707 of record WOVY01001020.1, on the reverse strand, counting down.
AAGGCGCTGGAAGCTAAGCAGGCTGGGGTGGCAGGGCAAAGAAACTACCATGCCTCGTGACCTTGAGCCATTTTTTTTCTTCGAACGCGCGGCTTTTGCAGTGTGATCGCGCACGCACGCGTGGACAAGTAGCGGCCTCCCGCGGCTATCTCAGTAACTTGATTTTTCGGTCACAGACACACAGACGATTTTCTGCTCACAACCAACGGGGCCGACGCCGATGGCGGGTTTTCTGCGACACGAGCTCTCTAACGCTATCGCGTTTAAAACATCAGCAAAGGGATCAGCTGCGTAGATTCGCGTATTGTCTTATGAACGTGTAGAGAGTATACGGGGCGGATTGACAAGACGAAGAACGAAGGTACAGTGGTTAAACGGCAGCTCCAATGGTAAAGACATTGTATGACAGTAGTTCGAAATGGCTAATGTTAAACGTACAGACATTCCTGTCATCGCGACATGATAGAAGTGTACAGCGACCTAGATGCGAAGCTTCATTGAGGTTATGCATGCCGGCGGGGCCTGATTACGCTATCGCGCTGCACTCTTGTAGGCGATGGAAGCTCAAGCGTTCTCCAACATTTTTTTTAAACAGCGAAAACTATTTGAGCAGCCCTTACGAACACTGGTGTGTTCAAAATACTATCATTATCACCAACGGGCATGCGCCTGCCGAGATTAAGCAAGTCCCGCTACTACGAGGTGGTATACTATAAAGGTGAGGGCAACAGGCAGCGGCAAACACCCATTATGATCTCTAGACATACGTTGCCAGTAATTGAGAAAACCGTTGTCAAACCAACGGGACTAACACAGTGATTAACACCATATGGCCACACGTTTTAGCTTCACTTAATAGTTCTTCAGTGGTACGTACAGCGAGAGAATATTGTAGGAACGAGAAAAGCAATGGAGGGTGCGAGGAAACACCGAAGAGATGGAAGCCCTACGCCAACAAAGTCGGGCCCGTCGATCTGCGAGAGGTGCCAACGCTTGGGTTCAGCGCCAGTTTCAATCTCTGGAGTTAGGACACCGTGGTGTCTGTAACTATTTGTGGTTCAGCTCGAACCTATCTGCGCTGAGAAGTAACCTAGCTAAATCCTAGCAACAACAATGAAGCAACGAGAGTAGACTTAATAATCGTTCAGTTTCGCTGTTTCAAGCAATAAGCGACTTCATGCAAGCTCTGTCATTTTTGAACTCAAAAATTTCAAATTTCTGAATAATTGTGGTGCTTTACACGAGTTGATAAACGGCTTCCAAATATACACGGTGACGTACACGAATAATTAAGTGGTGCCTAGACACTTCACTATCTCAATGAATCAGAGAGCAGGAAAACGTAACTGAGGACGCAGAGGAGAAGCGTAGCTAACCGAGTAACTTCTTTTTTTTTTCTTAACGAATTCACCGGCTGCTGACAAATCGCGTATCGAGGCGCCAACTGCACCATCGGCAACATGACTCTAAAGTTCAAAAGATCACCGGGAAAACTTGCGAAACTCTAGCTTGCTCGCTCGCAGTGAACTAACGCGTCAATAAATTCAAAAATAAATAAACAAATAAAAAGCGACCGCGCTGCTGCTAACGAATGCGATCCCAATTTGGACGCCAGCGGATCGTAAAATCGATCGGCGCGCAGCATCGGAGTGCATCTTGTTAGCGCCAGTCTCGTCTCGAGTTCTGTTACCCGTAACGAAACTAATTACCGCAATTCTGCGGAAGGAAAAGACTTGGATATCTGTGTTCCGACAGGTCATAGTTTGCACCCGGGAGTGAAAGAACATGTGCTGACGGACGGGTTTAATTTGGTAAAGTGTTTCTGTTAGCACCACTGCGAGCATTCACCGGGAGCCGTTGTCAAGAGGCGTTGTTGGCAATAAACATGTTTGTTTGAGGAGAGGAAGACAGAAAGGAGGGAGAGGAGGGGCGCTGGAAAGTATGGCTGGTGCAATTGGCTGGCGCAATTGACGCATTGTGAAGTACGGGAAGGGTGTCTGGCGATACGCTACACCAAAAAGACAACGTGAGTCATTGAAAAAAAATACCAGGCCTGCGCGGAAGGCGCAGCACAGTCACAGCAATGGCTAGTAAAGCGGCCTTCTAGAGTTTTTTTTTTTCAGAACACTCATTGGGTAACTATTGCAAGCACACTTGCTTTGTACCCACTATATGACAATAGAGGGACCCGGGAACGGTTCTGACTTTTTCTACAAACACATTGAGCCGGTAGACCAAGTCCCAAGGGCAATTTAGAGATCGAATTCAGCTCTCTGCGTAAACTGTGTAATTTATTAGAACGCTTTAAAGCTGCGAGTCACTCCTGATCGCTGCAAATTGCTGTGACTCGGCCGAACGCGTTTTCAACCGACCATACACCAAGCGACACGCTCTGCCCCACTGACGTCATCGTTTCCAGCTGATCTTATTGGCTGTGGAACGCGAAGCACAGACTGCCGGTATCGGATCGGCGGCGGGATTTACGCGTATGCGGTCTGACGCCACATCGTGACGCAAGCACCATGAATGCAGAGCTCTGTGCCGAGCGCTAGGAGGAAGAGTTGAGGGCAGTTAGCGTGAAAGGTGGAGCGGAGGGTACTTTTTTAGTACTCGTTGCTCCGTTAATATTGGGGGTTCCGATTGAAATCTGGTGCGAATGATTTGCTCCAGTAGTGGTCTAATCAAAAACGGAACGTGAAAAAATTGTTTCAGGGGCTCTTTAATAATAAAATTTTTGGGCAGTAGGCGGACATTTGCTATGCTATTTTTCGTCATTCTTCTGAAAAGCGTGGTATCCGCTAAACACTTGCAAGGAATGTCGTGCCATTTTTACAGGCAGTGGCTCATGACGATGAGAAATTATGGCTGAAGTGGGTATGCGCCACAGTTAATAGGGGAACAAAACCAAGCTTTTGCAATGGGTTGGAACAATGGACGACCCACTAGTTACGCCATTGGCATTGTGCGACGACTGTTCGTTCTTTCGCTGTTGTAAAACGCTTTATATAGGTCGTATTAAAGTGATTGCTTTACCGACATCAAGCCTGCCTATAAGGCAGGTTTGCCAAAACATCCCAAGCAGCGGCATGGCTCAGTGGTAGAATCTGGGCTGGCACCCAGCGGACACGAGTTAGAACCCCACTGCGTCATTGGTGCTAGGTTTTTTTAAACTAATTTCGCGCGATGTGGTTACGGATACCGGCAGCAGCTGCGGACGACAGCGCGTGACCCGATTTGTAACCCCACAACATCTTTAATTGTAAATGAGCCTTTTTTTTAGAAAGGCAATTATTTAGGCGGCATGTATGTAATCACTGCCTTGGCACTCTAAATTGGGTGAACGAGTGGGAAGGAAATGGCGGATTAAGAAAGCCGTAAAAAAGCAACTGAAGTTCTTCGAGCTGAGCGAAACTATCCGAATATGTAACTAAAGATCTTCATCGCACGGCTCTGTTGCGTGAGGCAGACTAAACGAGCCAAGACAGAGTCAAATGACACAAACTCGTTGTGTCATCGAAAGCACGAAGTATCTGTACAGCGCAGGCTCATTCGCTAACGTTCCGCACTCAATGAATGAAGGAAATAAGAGTAAATTTAGAGGCTCGTTTTCTTCGTTACATACCATAATAATGAGAAATAAAGATGTCAATAGAAGTATAGAGGACGTTCCTAGAAGTAATTGTAATGTAAATGTGAATAACGAAAACTGTACGAAAACATAACTAGCCACCGGCAATTTCCATACTTGCGGGCATTGCAACAGTGGCGCTCACGGACGCTCCTACGTTTAAATAGTTAAATGCACATATATACAATGAAATGGGGACGGTGTGACGCCGCCCCCGAAACTCAGTGGTAGAGCATAGAACGCCTTACTTGAAGATCACTGTTTCGGATCTTGCTGGTGGCAAGCTATCTTTTCGTCCTCTTTGCTTTTTTCACATTCACATTAGAATTACTTCAAACAACGTCCCTTAGGCTTCTCTTGGCATCTTTTCTGTATGTTCTAATTAACACACAATGAGCCGTAATCAATGAACAGCATCTCGGCAGACACGTTAAATTGATGTTCACCACATTCAAAGCGACAGTGTTAAATTAGTTTTCGGCTAACATTGACGATGACTTTACACTAGCTTAGGACCAGTTGAAGGCTGAAGCCATCTTCTTTGTTTTCTCAATCGATGTATTGATTTTTCCCCCGCTTCCCTCCGAAATCTTTGTGACCCTAGCGTAGTTTCACATTGCCTCCGAGATCGGAAGCATTGAGAACTTCCTGTGCCTTCTCAGATTTAACACTGCCTCTGTGATCAGCCCACCTTCGACGAAGCGACGATGCAATTTTATAACAGCATCATTATTCGTCAGGATGACGTCACACAGTCTGAATACCCGTTAGCTAATTATGACATCAAGTGGGGGCGACATCACGGGATGATATAGTTTGCTGCATCACTCGTGTTGACTTGACGGTCACATTTAGCGCGAAAGTTGACTGCCAGGAAGCCTTAAAGGAAGCTGCAACGTACCACACTATCCGCTGATGCCCACCTTGTTTTTCGAATGGCTTTGCTTGCTTTCCTCGACGATAACCTGGTTAAGTGATGGGCTCCCATTCCAGGCACGAGCTTGTATGCACGCCCACGACTTATCCAGCATCTCATCACCGGTGTTTATTGTCTCTCGGGTTTGAGCTACTGTGTTAGCGGTTCCTGGCGTTGATTCAGCGATTCAGCACGTGCTGCGGCTGCCTCACCAGGAGAAGTAATTTTGCCGTCTTCATAATCTCCCCTAATGTTTACGTTACATTAGCTCGAGAAATCTCGCTGGCGAGGTTTTTTTTTTTTACAGGGGAGCTCCGTTAGTCTGCCTCTTGTCATCGTCGTCGTCGTCGTCGTATTGCTGATAGTACTTCTATCGCAAGTACTACTACCTCGAATAATACAGCACTAATAATGCTACTACTACTAGTAGTAGTTGTTGTGGTAGCACTAGTAAGTAGTACTGTAGTAGCAATTTCAGCACCAAGCATTTCTAGTAGCATTGAATAGTTGTTTTCTGTATCGACGATTTTCACAGACGTTGCGTATAACACGGAACCCCCCCCCCCCCCCCCAGTTTTCTTAAGGGAAGAGATGTGTGAATTTTCGTTTGTTTGTTTGTTTGTTTGCATGTTTTTTTAGGAGCCAAACAACCAGCGTACGCAAACAAGCAATGGGCAACGGATCCTGCAGCGTCCGCTAACCTATAGCTAAGTAATTACGCACATAACGTCCCACGTGAACCATGCTGTATAGCTTAGTAAAACGTTTTGCTTGACGAGCTGGTTGGTGATTGGAGAAAGAACAGGGAAAAACTGTGCTGTAATGAAAAGAATAGAAATTATGCATATGTACTGGAACCAAGGGCAAAACAAAAAGGCGTTTTCTATACAAATCTCAGAAGTTTCTTGTGAGCTGGAAACTCTGCTGTATGTGTTACACGTGCGCACATTGTTCCGCAAAAAAAAGTAGTGCCGATGGGCTCTTGAAATGTATATAATTTTTGTATTTTGTCCCCGAAACACAGCGGCAAGTTGGTCCTGTGCAGGTTTCTTTATCGCTACACCGTTTTAGAGTGTAATAATATGAATATCCGAGGTCTTACGTCCCAAAACAACCATATCATTATGACAGACGCCCTTGTGGAGGGCTTCGGGAATCTTGACAATGTGGCGTTCTTTAACTTGCACTGACATCACACAGGGCACTGGCCTCTACCATTTCAACTCCATCAAAATGCGACTGCCATGGCTGGCCTAAAACCCGCGGCCCTGAAGCCAGCAAGCGAGCAGCGAATACCCTCTGTTCCGCCGAGGCGGTTTGTATTAGAGCTCAGATCTTCATGCTCGTTCCTGGGCTGAGCGGCGGCGCCGTTGTCCGCGTGACCAACAGAGTGGACGAGGACGAAAGAGAGAGAAACAGAGACTGTCCCGAGGACTTTGCCGCAACGAGAGCCAGTCAGCCTCTGTGTTACCGTCTTCGATGCGTCGCGCCTGCTCGTGCATTTTGTGACAGCGCGCCGCGTGCCTCTCGCGTACAGGTCATCCTGCAGAAGTCTGAGAGGAGAACACGTGCGTTCGTCAATGCGACACTGTCGAAATTTGTAGTTGTTTCTGAAGGTACTCTGTAGTCCAGTGCACCGCGCGCGTCACCCGGAGGTGGTGGAGGTTGGCGACACCGTGTTCACCATATTAAAGTTGACGCGAAAGCCGAGCGTTCTATACTCTAACTCCCGCCAGGACTTGAAGCGTGCGCATTTGTTGAACTAATCACAAAATCAAGACACCTGATAAGCTGCGTCCCGATTTCGCATATGCACTGCCCTAATCTTTGGTTAATTGGTCTTTTAATACTGTTGAAGTCATGAAAAACCTGAATCAGAAAAAAAATGTTTTGTTGATCCAAATAGCATAATTTACGAGCGCCACTACGTGTTGATTCGGTCAGCCCCGATGTTTTAAAGCGTAGGAGGGTCATATTAAAGAGAGATGTTTTACTGGAAGCGGAATAACTACTGAGAATTCTTTAAGACAGATAATAATATCTAATACGCAGTTAGTGAGCTCAACTAAATGAATCTGGGCCTTTCATGAAGGTATGTGCGAAAAACATGCACTTTTTGTCTTCTCGTCGCAATACCTCAGTTTACCATGCCACACCATATTGGCTTTCCTCGTGTTTTCCATTTCCTCAAATCGTGTGCAAGACATTCGCGGTTCTTTCATCTTCTACATTCATTCTTCCCTTTCTTTTTTATTGTTTCTGACTGAAAGTCTAGAGGGTCTATTTCTTTTTCGTTAAGCTTTCTCGTCCATGCTTCTCGAAGCGAATATCGATTCCCGACAACGTTTCGAGGCGTTTCACCTTAGCGGGTTTCAGAACGAATTGACTCTTCCAGTCGTTATCTGTCGACTGGAAAACTTCAGAGGCGGGTCATTATCGTTCCTAAAGAGCCAACCACGAACGCGCCCTCTTTGATAGATAACTTGCCGTTTTAATTTAGTTCTACTTTGCTTGAACAGTTTGCAGCTAAGCTGTCGTTTTCATCGGAAGGAGAATATCGGCATTCTTAACCTCGTTCCTGGGAGCCTTGTTTCGATTATGAGGAAGGATGTAAACTTCGTTTAGCTTCTCGAGAGGCACAAGCTGCTTCCGTCGGGTATAATCGTTTCCTCCGTGCGGCAAATTACCAGCCCGTAACAACTGCTGATGTTGAAAGAAAAGATGAGAGAAAAGAGAGGAAAAAGAGAAGACAAGGAAGTTGACCGGGTTGTACTCGGTTTACTGCCTTGCAGATGGGAAGGGGGACGAGGCAGAAAATGAAATGCATGATCTTACTGGCATAGGAATCAGAATAACGCGAAAGTGAATCGTGACATGGAAGAAGTACCGTTGATTGTTTATTGTGCATCGGTATAATGGAGCTTGCACCATGTCTAACGATGTCTGACAGCTATGGCACCGTTTGACGGAATGCATCCGCGATGAAGCCTAGTGCCACATTTCTGTCCGGACGACTTACGGCAAAAATCATGATTTAACTGTTGTGGTAGCTGAAGAAGTTGTTAACGTACACCTGGACACCCGATGGGCTGAATTCCGCGTAAATGTGGCATCTAAAAGCGCATGACACTGGTACTCGGCATGAAGCCATTCAAAGCGTATACTCTTGAGGATAAAGATGTGAAGGCATGCGCTCCACAGTGACAGGGTAACCTACGGCTGAGCTCACAAGTGTACAGAACTTGAGTTCGTTGACGGAGCCCCTGAATGCAGGAAAGCGTTCTGAGTGGCGTGTCTCTTTCTGCATCGAGATCAGCAAATAGATTAAAGCTGCCGCCTCAATAAAAAACCCACAGAGTTTAACTCGCAACGTTCGAACCAGAACTGCGCTTTCCTTGATGAAACAAAAGACATGCAGACAACATTTTTGTGTATACGGGAAGGAGGATTTAAGATAGTTCACGCGCATGCGCGCAGGCACAGCCATGTACGTGTACTACAAAAGAGCATTGAACCGGCACCACACTACTTCTACCAAACCACACCGATTCCTTTCGTCGTCGTCAAACTATAAAAACATGTCTCGAACATCGTCGGCAGAGCGCTTATTTGCCGAAGCAACTATACGGAGGCACATTCTTTTCCGAGCTATATGGCTCCCCCCTGGAGGCCACCAATGTTTTTCTTTTCTGCTGCTAATTCAATTATTTGAGCAGTGCCAGACTGGACAGTCATGTTTTGAGGTCTTTAGTATCGTACATCGCTAGTTTCAACTTTGCTCACTCTCTTCTAGATACATTCCTTTCCCTCACCCACTACCAACTCAGTTTGTATTACCCACTTTCATCTCTTTTCTTTCAACGTTGGATACGTTCCTTCTTTTACGCAACAATTACCCCGTATTTTTCCTCCGCTTCCCCGCCACTTCCTCTCTGCGCTTCCGAATTGCGCCATGAGACTTCAGGTTTGCGCTCCAAATCCGCCATTTGACCTCAATCTAGATTCTAATACCAAGTGCACAAAGGTTAACAACATACGCCGCTTGAAATATCAGTTGTTGATAGCTCCCGGTCGAAATATGGTACAGGTCGTCGCTATAACTAGTTTATGTGCTGTCTGGAAAGAAAAGTTTTTTCAGAACACAACCCTTGAGTTTCGAAAGCGCCGAAAAATTTCTGCCGCACCACCTTTTACTCCTCTCTTAGTCTCTCCCTCTTTCTTCACTGTAAGAAATGTCCCGAGGGCACGCTGAAAGCCCTGGCGGCGCCACAACTCGTGGATGTGCCGGGGCGTGTCAACATCGCCGAAGCTCGAACTAATTGACATCGCTGAGAGTGGGCAGCGATGGTAGATCGAGTATCAGGGCCAAGGCTTTGGCGCGCAGACTGATGGCCCCGGAGACATATCTCAAAGGACCTTTTCTTTGTTGTTTTCGCTCATTGGGCCGACATATACACGAAGCGACGTCACCCACCGATCGTTCAAGACCACATTAAGATATAAAAGCAGTTTATCATCTATTAGTAAGTTACCATATCGTAATACTAAGTGACAACATTACTTGCTGAGTGATAGGCCGCAATTAATAATGTACATGTGTAGTCGCTGTCCCGAGCTTCTCGAGACGAATCACCATGGTGTCAGAGATTTTGACGGAGTCAGCTAGGGTCTACGCGATTCTTGATAAATAAAAGCGAATAGCACTGCGACCTCAGGGAGCCCGAAAATTAACATATTAACTTCTAGCAAATATTATGAAGGCTGTTTAGCTATGCTACTGGAAAAGCGTCACCAAGAGCAAAACAACAACGATGACAACAATAAGAGCAATAAATAATAATAATAATAATAATAATAATAATAATAATATAAACAGAGGTAAGGATACTTTATTGTCTCTCAATACATGATGAACTCATCTATCTATCTATCTATCTATCTATCTATCTATCTATCTATCTATCTATCTATCTATCTATCTATCTATCTATCTATCTATCTATCTATCTATCTATCTATCTATCTATCTATCTATCTATCTATCTATCTATCTATCTATCTATCTATCTATCTATCTATCTATCTATCTATCTATCTATCTATATATCTATCTATCTATCTATCTATCTATCTATCTATCTATCTATCTATCTATCTAAGGTGTGTCTGAGCGTCCGTGCATTCTTTCCGCTCACTTTCTATTCACCAAGCGACCTCTATCTATCACAGGGCAGGCTAAATCTGTCCCTTTGAGTTCGGGTTGTTAAGTGGACTCGACGTCATATTACACAAATTGGACGGAAACTGTCACCACCACTTGCGATGACAAAGCGAGTAAGTCCACACGAGTGCTGACAATGTCCGTGGACCCACGCGTTTGGATGGGTAAGCCTGACAGATTGCTGTCTTTCAGAGAATTTCGGAAAGCAACGGCGACGAGCCCTTTATCGACGTCCATCGTCGATTGAGCTTTCGGTTATGCGCATATATGTAATGCGCATTCGTGCGTATACTAATATGTTCTTTTTGTTCTTGTACCAGTCACACTATAGTACACTTCGATGGGACCCATGACAATATTGAGTTCATCCTTTTGCCCGGGAACAAACAGATTCGAGCACTGCGTCACATAACGCATTGTTCTCTGTTGAAGAGGTTGATGCAACATCATCAATGTTGCCAAGGTCCTTCAACGAGAAGTCGATGAATGGCTCATAAAAATTGCGCAAGAATTTCTTTTATTCTTTTCTTCAAAATCAAAAGGCGTGCACTGGGAAAATTTTCGTTTGCCTCATTCGGGCAATGGTGGGTGGACAGGGGAAGCGCATTCAAAATGAACGCGCCAACGAAATATGAGCAAATAAAGGAGAGCGAAGTCAGAAGCCATATTGGCGATTTGTCAAGACGCGCGTTATATGTGAGACAGCGATTGCCGGCCTTCCGGGGCCGCGCATTTTTCTGTCGAGGAGGGCGGATTTTCGTTTCTGTTTTTCCTTTTTTTCTCGGCGAGCCTCAGGGCCTGCATAGTGTCAGTACGTAAAAAAATCTATCTATCTATCTATCTATCTATCTATCTGTCTATCTATCTATCTATCTATCTATCTATCTATCTATCTATCTATCTATCTATCTATCTATCTATCTATCTATCTATCTATCTATCTATCTATCTATCTATCTATCTATCTATCGATCTGCCTATCCGTTACCGCGTTACCCACTTTATCTAACCTTATAAGTGTCCAAACTGATTATTCAGAAACGCGGACGACGAGAACAAATAGCCGTGAAACACACGAGTGCTGCGCTTATTTAATGATACTGCCCTGTACTCGCATTGTGATCGATAAGCTACGTATTTGTCAAGAAAAAGCATTCTCTTCTTCAACGTATATTAGCCGCCGTGCCACGCCGTGGTGACCTGTGGCTGAAGTACACCGTTGCTGACCCGCAGGTTGCGGGATCGAGTCCTGTCTGTGGTGGTTGCATCTTCGATGGAGGTGAAAATTCCGTAGTTCCATGTGCTCAGATTTGGGTGTACGGTAATACACCCCAGGTGGTAGAAATTTACGGAGCCCTGCACTACAGCGTTTCTCATAAGCACATGATGGTTCTGCCCACATGTAAAAACCCCCATACTAATTATGTAGCCGCCGTCTCACTTTCACTGCTCTCCTGTGCTTCCTTTTTCTAACCTTATTCCCTCTTTTTTTTCGGCATAAGTGTCAAATTTCGGTGGTGCGTTTTACACGAAAAACGCGCACCGTTATGAGTACAGAAATGGGGTCCTCGAAAATGCTGTGTTCACAGGCGTATTTGTGTGCGCCGTTCTCCAATTACTTACGCTACCTGAATTGGATGTGTTGAAGAGTTTCAGATGTCGCCATCTGATCTTTTTGGGGAAGTCACTTGGTCATTCTGCGTGGCCAGATTTCACTGTTGCACAGTTATGAACAGATGACCGTCGTCGTTGTTAGCCGTAGCAATAGAAAAGCGCATGGGAGAAGGTCGATCGCTGGCATGGAGGAAGAAATACGTTGGATGAGAGCACTGACCAATGACAAATAGCGAAGGAAACAAAGAGGAAAAGAAAGAAATTAGGAAAAAAAGAAAGAAAGGAAAGAAAGAAAGGAAAGAAAGATGAAAAGGAGGAAACAAATGAG
>WOVY01001019.1:0-91828 GCA_013436015.1 Rhipicephalus annulatus | reverse complement strand
AGCTGCCCGCTCGTAATAAGTTCACGTGCTACGTGACGCCACATATGCGCATAAAAGAGTGTTTCACATTCGACGATTGGCTTAGAGATGGCGTTGACGGACACTCCTACTTCTAAATTCACATATAAACCTAAAGTGAATGGAGGGAAGGCCGCTGTGACAGCTCCGTGCTTAGAGCATCGAACGCGTATTCGAAGTTCGTAGGCTCGATTTCTGCTCACGGCTGGTTATTTTCTCACCCACTTTCCTTTCTTATTTACATTGCATTGGTTCTAATAACTTCCCCTGTACATTCCTTAGCATTACTGTCTGTTAGATCTCATTAATATTGTGCCAAAACATGGAAAAACGAGCCCTTAGGTATACACTTCTTTCTCTTATTCATTAACGAGGGTCTCGTACTGGTACACCTTGGTTTCACTAGTTTTATACGAGGGACTACTAATCAGCTGCCCGCTCGTAATACGTTCACGTGCTACGTGACGCCAGATATGCGCATAAAAGAGTGTTTCACACTCGTCGTTCGGCTTATTGATGGCGCTGACGGACAACCTCTACTTCTAAATTCACATACAAACCCCAAAAAGTGGATGGAAGGAAGGCCGCTGTGATAGCTCAGGGGTTAGAGCATCCAACGTGCTATTCAAAGGTCGTAGGTTCGATTCCTGTTCACGGCTGGTTACTTTTCACCCACTTTTCTTTCTTAATTACATTCCATTGGTTCTATAACTCCCCTGTACATTCTTTGGCATTACTGTCTGTTAGATGTCATTAGTATTACGGTCAAAACACGGAAAAACGAGCCCTTAGGTATACACTTCTTTCCCTTTTTCATTAACGAGAGTCTCGTACTAGCAGACTTGGTGTCATTAGGTGGTATACAAGGGACTATAATCATCTGCCCACTCGTATTAAGTTCACGTGCTACGGGATGCCACATATACGCATAAAAGAGTGTTTACACTCGTCCCTTGGTTTATATATGGCGCTGACGGGCACTTCTAGTTCTAAATTCACATATAAACCCAAAAAAGTGAATGGAGGGAATGCCGCTGTGATAGCTCAGTGGTTAGAGCATCGAGCGCGTTATTCGAAGCTCGTAGGTTCGATTCATGCTCATGGCTCTTTATTTTATCGCCCACTTCTCTTTTTTATTTACATTCCAATGGTTCTAATAACTTTCCCTGTACATTTCTTGGGATTACTTTCTGTTGATCTCATCAATATGTGTTAAATCACGGAAAAACGAACCGTTAGGTATACACTTCTTTTCCTTATTCATTAACGAGGGTCTCCTACTGGCAGACTTGGTGTCATTAGGTTGTATACGAGGGAATAATAATAAGCGGCTCGCTCGTAATAAGTTAACGTGCTACGTGATGCCACATATGCGCATAAAAGAGTGTTTCACACTCGTCGCTTGGCTTAGAGATGGCGCTGACGGACACTCCTACTTCTAATTCACATATAACTCCAGACACGTGGATGGTGCGAAGGCCGCTGTGATAGCTCAGTATTTAGAGCATCGAACGCGTTGTTTGAAGGTCGTAGGTTTGATTCCTGCTCACGACTGGTTATTTTCTAACCCACTTTTCTTTCTTATTTACATTCCGTTGGTTCTAATAACTTCCCCTGTACATTCCTTGGCATTACTGTCTGTTAGATCTCATTAATATTCTGTCAAAACACGGAAAAACGAGCTTTTAGGTATACACTTCTTTCTCCTATTCCTTAACGAGGGTCTCGTACTGGCAGACTTGGTGTCACTAGGTTTTGTACGAGGGACCTATTAATCAGCTGCCCGCTCGTAATAAGTTCACGTGCTACGTGACGCCACATATGCGCGTAAAAGAGTGTTTCACACTCGTCGCTTGGCTTAGAGATGGCGCTGACGGACACTCCTACTTCTAAATTCACATAAAAACCCCAAAAAAGTGGATTGAGGTAAGGCAGCTGTGATAGCTCAGTGGTTAGAGCATCGAACGCTTTATTCGAAGGTCGTAGGTTCGATTCCTGCTTACGGGCTGTTCATTTTTCACCCACGTTTCTTTTTATTTACATTTCATTGGTCCTAATAACTTCCCCTGTACCTTCCTTGGCATTACTGTCTGTTAGATCTCATTATTATTGTGTCAAAACACGAAAAAACAAGCCCTAAGGTATACATTTCTTTCTCTTATTCATTAACGAGGGTCTCGTACTGGCAGACTTGGTGTCACTAGGTTTCTCACGAGAGAATATTATTCAGCTGCCCGCTCGTAATAAGTTCACGTGCTACGTGATGCCACATATGCTCATAAAAGAGTGTTTCACACTCGTCATTCGGCCTATAGATGGAGCTGATGGACACCTCTACTTCAAAATTCACATACAAACCCAAAAAAGTGGATGGAAGAAAGGCCGCTGTGATAGCTCAGTGGTTAGAGCATCCAACGCGTTATTCGAAGGTCATAGGTACGATTCCTGCACACGGCTGGTTATTTTTTCACCCACGTTTCTTTCTTGTTTAAATACCATTGGTTTTAATAACTTCCCCTGTACATTTCTTGGCATCACTGTCTGTTAGGTCTCATCAATATTGTCTTAAAACACGGAAAAACGAGTCCTTAGGTATACACTTCTTTCCCTTATTCATTAACGAGGGTCTCGTACTGGCAGACTTCATGTCATTAGGTTGTATACGAAGGACTATTAATCAGCTGCCCGCTCGTAATAAGTTCACGTGCTACGTGACGCTACATATGCGCATACAAGACTGTTTCTAACTGGTCGCTTGGCTTATAGGTGGTGCTGATGGACACTCCTACTCATAAATCCACATATAAACCCGAAAAAGTGGATGAAGGGAAGGCCGGTGTGATAGCTCAGTGGTTAGAGCATCGAACGCGTTATTCGAAGGTCGTAGGTTCGATTCCTGCTCACGGCTGGTTATTGTTTCACCCTCGTTTTTCTTAGTTTCATTCCATTGGTTTTAATACCTTCCCTTGCGCATTCCTCTGCATTACTGTCTGTTAGATCTCATTATTTTTGTGCCAAACACAGGAAATCGAGCCCTTAGTTATACACTTCTTTCCCCTATTCAATGACGAGGGTCTCGTACTGGCAGACTTATTGTCATTAGGTTGTATACGTGGGACTATTAATCAGCTGCCCGCTCGTATTAAGTTCACGTGCTACGTGACGCCACTTATGCGCATAAAAGAGGGTTCTACACTTGTCGTTTGGCTTATAGATGACGCTGACGGACACTCCTACTTCTAAATTCACATATAAACCCACGAAAGTGGATTGAGGGAAGGCCGCTGTGATAGCTCAGTGGTTAGAGCATCGAACGCGTTATTCGAAAGTCGTAGGTTCGATTCCTTCTCACTGCTGGTTGTTTTTTCATCCACTTTTCTTTATTAATTACATTCCATTGGTTCTAATAACTTCCCTTGTACATTCCTTGGCATTACTGTCTTTCAGATCTCATTATTATTGTGTCAAAACACGGCAAAACGAGCCCTCAGGTATACACTTCTTTCCCCTATTTATTAACGAGGGTCTCCTACTGGCAGACTTGGTGTCATTAGGTTGTATACGAGGGACTACTAATCAGCTGCCCACTCGTAATAAGTTCACGTGCTACGTGACGCCACATATGCGCATAAAAGAGTGTTTTACACTCATTTCTTGGCTTATAGATGGCGCTGACGGACACTCCTACTTCTAAATTCACATATAAACCCTAAAAAGTGGATGGAGGGAAGGCGGCTGTGATAGCTCAGTGGTTAGAGCATCGAACGCGTAATTCCAAGGTCGTAGGTTCGATTGCTGCTCACGACTGGTTATTTTTTCACCCACTTTTCTTTCTTGTTTACATTCTATTAGTTCTAATAACTTCCCCTGTACATTCGTTGGCATTACTGTCTGTTAGATCTCATTATTATTGTGTTAAAACACGGAAAACGAGCCCTTAGGTATACACTTATTTCCCTTATTCATTAACGAGGGTCTCGTACTGGCAGACTTGGTGTGATTAGGTTGTATACGGGGGACTTTTAATCAGCTGGCCGCTCGTAATAAGTTCACGTTCTACGTGACGCCACATATGCGCATAAAAGATTGTTTCACACCCGTCGCTTGGCGTATATATGGCGCTAACGGACAATCCTACTTCTAAATTCACACATAAACCCGAAAAATAGGATGGAGAAAGGCCGCTGTGATAGCTCAGTAGTTAAGGCATCAAACGCGTTATTCGAAGGTGGTATGTTCGATTCCTGCTCACGGCTGGCTAATGTTTCACCAACTTTTTTCGTTATTTTCATTCCATTGGTTCTAAGAACTTCCCCTGTGCATTCCTTTGCATTACTGTCTTTTAGATCTCATTATTATTGTGCAAAACACGGCCAAACGAGCCCTTAGGTATACACTTCTTTCCCCTATTCATTAAGGAGGGTCTTTTACTGGCAGACTTGGTGTCATTAGGTTGTATACGAGGGACTATTAATCTGCTGCCAACTCGTAATAAGTTCACGTGCTACGTGACGCCACATATGCGCATAAAAGAGTGTTTCACACTCGTTGCTTGGCTTATAGATGGCGCTGACCGATGCTTCTACTTCTTAATTCACATATAAACCCGAAAAGGGGAATGGAGGGAAGGCAGCTATGATAGTTCAGACATTCCACTTCCGGCTTTCGAGCGATACGGTCGCGGAATGTTCGGCTCCGCTGGAGCGGCTTCAGCGGCCCGAACGGGCCGCGGTAACAGGGTTTTTGCGCCTAGCGCCGACGATTATCAGTTGATTCTGCCCAATCTGCCTTCCGCACGTATTGCTGCGAACACTGTTTTCATGCATGGTGATCCGAGAGCCCGGCCTTACCACGTCGAAGATTACCGGGACAATTTGGCCAAGCTTGGTGCGCTCGACGACGTTTTGGCGTTGGCGGCGTATCAAATGAACCACGTATGGGCTGTGACACTGACGAGTGCTGAGGCTGCTCGGAAGTGTCTCTCCACCGTCGATGTGAAGGTAAAGGATCGCCCATGTTTGCTCATTGACCCAAATAACCGCGAGGTTCGCTTGAAGCTTCACTGGTTGCTGCACGGCGTGACCGATGAAGACGTGCGTGTTGCCTTGACTCCCTATGGGAAAGTATTCGAAGTGAAGCGGGAGAAGTGGCGAGCACCGGGCATCACTGAAAAGAGCTAAACGACGCGGTCTGTGGGACTAAAGCTGCACTCCGACGTCAAGGTGGATGACATTCCACACCAGCTCAAGATTTCCGGAGAGTTGACTCGACTCTCGTTGCCGTTCCGGGCCGTGAACCGTTGTGCCTACGGTGCAAGAGTACCAGTCACATACGTCGCAACTCCCGAGTACCCCTCTGCAGTC
The DNA here is from genome assembly GCA_013436015.1 of Rhipicephalus annulatus. Classification (NCBI taxonomy): domain Eukaryota; kingdom Metazoa; phylum Arthropoda; class Arachnida; order Ixodida; family Ixodidae; genus Rhipicephalus; species Rhipicephalus annulatus. The sequence continues at coordinate 86,447 of WOVY01001019.1, read as the reverse complement.
ATTGTCGCCTCTTCGGCCACAAAGACGACGTCTGCGCGAAGACATATGCCAGTGTGACCGGACCAGCGCAGGAAAGTGACGCACTGGAGCACCTCAGGGACGAAGCAGACTCGGAAGAAACAGAAGGAGTTAACCCAAACTCTGCTGTGGAAGATGGGTCGTCATGCTGTCAAGAAGAGGGCGCGGGTGAAGCACCAGGTAAGCCCGACGCCGGGCTTCCATACGAAGGCGTAGGAGAAAGCAGTGAAAAGGTGGACGCAAGCAGCACCGGCGACACGTTTCTTGGCTTAGCAGACGAGACCCCCTCCGAGGCGGAACCGATGACTGGAATTGAAAGCGACAGTGGCACTGTGACGGGGAAGCGTCATCGTGACGAAGGGAAAAAAGACAAGGGCACCACTGCTGCCTCGGCGGACGAACCACCCGCCAAAACGACTCCTGCTCGGCGGCCTCTCATTCGGCCACGGCCAAATATTTAGACGGAGCGCAAGACGGCGGAAACGCCGCCTTCGCCACCGTAAGGACTGTACTGGGATAAGGCGTTCAGCAGGGAATTGCAGTTGTAAGGTAAGCGCCATGCCACTGGGTATTTCGTAGCCTTACAATGGTGCAATTAGAAAATTCAATCCGTGTGGCCACTTTAAATGTGCGTGGCCTGGCCTCGCGAAGAAAACAATGTTAGCTTTATCGACTAGTAAGCGACCTCGACCTTGATATACTGGCAGTCCAAGAGACTAAAGTCCATGGCGACGATGAAACTGGGGGCATGGTGCGCCAATTCTTGCCACGGTATTCTGCTATAGTTAGCCATGCCATAGGGACTTCTTCCGGCTGGGTGTTGTTCGTCAGACAGAGTCTGGGTGCTTAACTAGAAGGCTCAACGTCATGCCCGTCTGGTCGGCTCATTGTTTGTGATCTTTTGTTTTCGGGTTTGGAATGGCGCGTGATATGCTTGTACGCACCGAATGTCACTGACGAAAGACGCATATTTTTCGAACAATTAAATCAGTATACCGAATGTAATAGGCTCCTTATTATTGGCGATTTCAACCTCGTCCTTTAAGCCAAAGACAAAACTAGTGAACGACATTACAGGGATGCAAGTACCGCTGTCTTAAGCGATACAGTAAGAGAACATGGTTTGGAGGATGTGGCTGAATGTCTAGTTGGTGGCCGGACTATGCAGTACACCCACTTTCAGGCAGCCAGCCACGCCCGACTAGATAGTGCGTACGTGAGTGTTGAATTGGTACCGCTTTGCAAGGCATACCGTGTTAACAACGTTTCATTTAGTGACCACTGCTTGGTTAGCTTTGTAGTAGCTAGCACGAAAGAAGCGAAAAGGGCCTTCAAGTGACAACTATGGAAATTGAATTCGAACCTGCTGAGTGATGAAAAATTTATGGAGGAAGTAATGACGGAAGTTGAAGAAATGAAAGTTCGCAGTAAAAAGACGTTTAGAGAAAATTGGGAGAACTTCAAGCAGGTCGTTAAATTGAAGGCTTTGGAGCGCTCGAGCGCTATAAGCAGAGAAAAAGGAGCAGAAGAAAAGCACATGCGCAGAAACCTGGAAAAATTGCTCCTCGAAGAATGTAGAATGCCCGGCATGTTTATTGAAGATATTCGCGCATTGAAATGTACAATTTAGCCCTTCGATTTCGAAAGATACCGCGGTGCTATGGTTCGGGCAAGTGCCAAGCGACTGATAATGGCAGAAGCACCGTCAAAAAGGGCGTTGGGCTCAGAAAAGTGGCATGCGCGACGTAATCAGATAGCAGAAATCGAACACGAGGGTGAAGTCAGCGATGTCGCAGATGTTATCGAGCGTGCTTTCTTTGAGCACTTCAATGGTTTATTCGCCGCCAGCTCAGTTGATGTCGATCGCTTTAAAAAAAATTTTTACCGCTGATGCCAAAGCTTGACAATAATACAAATAAAATATTGGAGGAACCCATTTCGGAAGCGGAAGTTAACAGTGCTATTGAAAGTATGTATCTGGGGAAATCGCCTGGCCCTGATGGTCTGACTTCCGCCTTTTATAAGTGTTTCAAGTTAGAAATAACACCAGTCTTAGCCGACGTTTATAATGAAGCATTCAAGCTGAAAATAGTACCCCCGTCCTTTTCATCCTCCCCCACTGTTCTTATACCAAAATTGGAAGACCCCGTTGCACCGCGCAGCTTAACTTCTTACTGCCCAATCTGCCTCACTAAAGGAGATTACAAGATATTCAAGAAACTCCTAGCTAAAAGGTTGCAAACAGTCATTACGGAGCTCATGGGGCCGCATCAGACGTGCGGCATTAAAGGTCGAACTATTCTCACGCAGCACGGAGCACCCTCGAATGTTGCGACGCTATTGGTGCGCGAGTGGCAATGCTGCAAATCAACCTCGAGAAGGCTTTCGACAGGGTGCCTCATGAAATTCTGCTTTGCATCCTAGATTATGTGAATTTAGAGAAAATAATCAGAGGGGGGGTTGCCATGGCGTACCAAGACTGCTCAACGTGCCTAATCGTTAACAAGGTGGTGGGGAAGCGCATCCCAGTCAAGCGTTCGGTCCGTCGGGGTTGTCCTCTCTCACCACTATTGTTTTGTTTGTACATAGAGTCCTTTTCTTTGAGTGTCATACAGAATGACTGTGTCCGTGGTTTTAAGCTGCACGAGGTTGAAGTCCGGCTGTTGGCTTATGCGGAGGATATTGCCATTTTTTGCGCGGACTCTGACAGCATAGCAGCTGCTGTCAAATGTGTTACTAACTTCTGTGCTGCAAGTGGCAGCGCTGTAAACTGGGGAAAATGCCTTGGTTTTTGGCACGGTGACTGGGCAGAAACCCCAGACAGTTGTGCCATCATAAAGTTTGTTACACCAGTGAAATACTTGGGTGCCCCCCCCCCCCAAATGCTACAAAAACAGCGATTCTTACTGGAGGAGCCAAGTGGACAACCTGCGGGAAAGAGTGAACAAGTGGAATGGCTGGACTTGGTCTATGTTTTCTAAAGCCACAATTTGCAACATATTCTTAGTGAGTAAAATTTGGTATATATTAAAAGTCTTACATTGTTCAAGGGTAAACATACAAAAATTTCCCCGTGTGTTCGCTGTCTTCGTGTGGTAATCGTCTTGGGAAAGATCGAGTCGGACCAATGTATTCCTTCGAGAGCGAAATGGAGGACTGGGCTTGTCGCATTTGTTTCTCAGACAGGTAGTCAATCGATTTTGTTTCTTTAGAGACGTCGACAACCCATTCATTCGCACTGTCTGTCAACTTCGCCTGGGGCAACATTTACCTAACATGGTTCTATCAACCTGCAGCGTACCTGGTGCCGTTTATGGCTTTCTCCTCGAAGTTGTACTCTCTTGCAGTTGGAATAAACCATTTGCAGGTTTCTGTCAGTGCGGTTTTCACTTGAATACTTAAGTCAACTCCGACGTAAAAAGATGTACACGGACCTATGTGATGTGTTTTTACCAGTGCCTTTGTATCAGTCCCTTTACAATGTATGCCATGGCCACACTGTATTAAAGCGCGTCAAGGCGATGAAAATACCGCCAGGTGCTAAGAATTTCTTTTTTAAATTACATACCGGTACGCTGACCGTCAAAACCTGGATGACTGCAAAGGGGTTTTACGTTCTTTGGGGCACGCATTGCATAATATGCAGAAAGGAGGAGACAATTGAGCATGTATTCCTTGACTGCTGGGATGCTGTCTTTCTTTGGGACGTGCTCCAGCGCACGATCAAAAAAGATTTCCCTCTTGATGCCCATGGCATCCGCTATTTGCAAATACGAAGTGACGACGGTACTCCATATGATATGATAATGCTTATGGCTCTTCATAGCATTTGGAAATCCAGGATGGCAGCCATGCACTTTGATGTAGATGCACGAGCGCCCACCCAGTACTTCAAAGAATACATAAGAAATTTTGTGGATGAACAAAAGTTGCAGGAATTCACCCCAGAGTGGTTGCCGCGCGTCGAATTACTAAAGACGATAAAAACATTTTAACAGATGCGTGGCCACATCATTTGAGCCACGGTTTTTACAATGTTTTGGATTGTGTTGTGTTTTATCTGTTAATATGTGTATTGTTTACGTGAGCTGAAGACAGGCAATAAAGAAAAAAAAGCTATGGTAGTTCAGTGGTTAGAGCATCGAACACGTTATTCGAAGGTCGTAGATTCGATTCCTGCTCACGGCTGGTTAATTTTTCGCCCACTTTTCTGTCTTCTTTTCATTCCGTTGGTTCTAATAACTTCCCCTGCACATTCCTTGGCATTACTGTCTGTTAGATCTCGGTATTATTGTGTCAAAACACGGAAAAACGAGCCCTTAGGTATACACTTATTTCCCCTGTTCAATGACGAGGGTCTCGTACTGGCAGACTTGGTGTCGTTATGTTGTATACGAGGGACTATTATTCAGCTGCCCGCTCGTAATAGGTTCACGTCCTACGTGACGCCACATATGCGCATGAAAGAGTGTTTCACACTCGTCGCTTGGCCTATAGATGGCTTAGGTATACACTTTTTTCCCTTATTCATTAATGAGGGTCTCGTACTTTCAGACTTCGTGTCATTAGGTTGTATACGGGGGACTATTAATCAGCTGCCCGCTCGTAATAAGTTCACGTGCTACGTGACGCTACATATGCGCATAAAAGAGTGTTTCACACTCGTCGCTTGGCCTGTAGATGGCGCTGACGGACACTCCTACTTTTAAATTCAAATATAAACCCAAAAAAGCGGATTGAGGTACGGCCGCTGTGATAGCTCAGTGGTTAGAGCATTGAATGCGTTATTCGAAGGTCGTAGGTTCGATTTCCGCTCACGGCTGGTTAATTTTTCACTCACTTTTCTTTCTTATTTACATTCCATTGGTTCTAATAATTTCCCCTGTACATTCCTTGGCGTTACTGTCTGTTAGATCTCAATATTATTGTGTGAAAACATGGAAAAACGAGCCCTTAGGTATACACTTCTTTCCCTTATTCATTAACGAGCGTCTTGTACTGGCAGACTTGGTGTCATTAGGTTGTATACGAGGGACGATTAATCAGCTGCCCGCACGTAATAAGTTCACGTGCTACGTGACGCTACATATGCGCATAAAAGAGTGTTTCACACTCGTCGCTTGGCCTGTAGATGGCGCTGACGGACACTCCTACTTTTACATTCAAATATAAACCCAAAAAAGTGGATGGAGGTAAGGCCGCTCTGATAGCTCAGTGGTTAGAGCATTGAATGCGTTATTCGAAGGTTGTAGGTTCGATTCCTGATCACGGCTTGTTATTTTCTAACCCACTTTTCTTTCTTATTTACATTTCATTGGTCCTAATAACTTTCCCTTTACATTCCTTGGCATTACTGTCTATTAGATCTCATTAATATTGTGTTAAAACACGGAAAAACGAGCCCTTAGGTATACACTTCTTTCCCTTATTCATTAACGAGCGTCTTGTACTGGCAGACTTGGTGTCATTAGGTTGTATACGAGGGACGATTAATCAGCTGCCCGCGTGTAATAAGTTCACGTGCTACGTTACGCTACATATGCGCATAAAAGAGTGTTTCACTCTCGTCACTTGGCTTATAAATGGCGCTTACGGACGCTCCTACTTCTAAATTCACATATAAAACCACAAAAGTGGAAGGAGGGAAGGCCGCTGTGATAGCTCAGTGGTGAGAGCATCGAATGCGTTATTTGAAGGTTGTAGGTTCGATATCTGCTCACGGATGGTTATTTTTTCACCCACTTCTCCTTCTTGTTTACATTCCATTGCTTCTGATAACTTCTCCTGTACATTCCTTGGCATTACTGTTTGTTAGATCTCATTATATATATATATATATATATATATATATATATATATATATATATATATATATCTTTATATATATATTGTGGCTGTGTTGCCGACTTCAAGCCTGTACTTGTCATGCCACTTCAGCTCATTGCATCCAAAAACCTTTCCCTCGGTGAGCATGTTTCTTCCTCTGCCTATACCACCGCTATCAGCAGCGACTGACAAATTCACAGAGGCAGCAACTGCTCGCATTGTAACAGAAACATGCAAATTCTTTCGTTATTTGCTCGTCTAAGCTGGGCCGCACTAATACTACAGCACATCGAATTCAAACAGTTGGGGCATCTATCGTACACCGCAGACCCTACCTCGTGTCTCTAGCTTAAAGAAAAATTATAGAAGAAAACGTGGCTGACATGCTTAAACGGGAAGTAATCCGTCCCTTATCTAGCCCTTGGTCGTCTGTTATTGTTTTGGTCCGTAAAAAGGATGGCTCTGTGCTTTTTTGCGCGGACTACCGGGTGCTCAATAAGATCACACGCAAGGACGTGTACCCTATGTCACGCATTGACGACGCCCTTAATTCCGTACAAGGCGCGGAATTTTTTTTAAGCATCGAAGCATTCTGGGTACTGGCAGATTCCCTTGCATGATGACGATAAGAAGAAAACGGCGTTCGCGACCCCCGACGTGCTATATGAATTCAACGTGATGCCTTTCGGGCTCTCCAATGCTGCCGCCACTTTTGAGCGCATGATAGATACCATGCTGCGTGGCCTGAAAAGTTGCCTTTGCTGCCTGGACGACATTATTGTATTTTCGTAAACGTTTCCTGAGCAGCTAGAACGATTGGATCAAGTTCTGACGTGCCTTGCCTGCACCGGGCTCCAAATAAACACTAAAAATTGCTCTTTCACTAGCAAATCTATTAAGGTCTTAGGACGCGTCTTAAGCAAAGATGGCATCCGGCCCTACCCTAACAAGGTTTCTGCAGTCCTTCACTTTCCGCATCCCGAAAAACCAAAGAAGCTTCGCAGTTCTCTTGGCCTCGCCTCCTATTTTCGCCGGTTTATCCAGAACTTCGCTTCTATTGCTGCTCCATTACACCAGCTTCTTGTTTCCAACGTCCCCTTTCTGTGGTCTCAAGAATGTCAAACAGCATTCGACATGTTGAAGCGGGCCCTCGCGTCTGAACCTCTGCTCTGCCACTTTGACGAAGCCGCACGAACTATCCTCCATACCGACGCTAGCGGCCTTGGTGTAGGAGCTGTTTCTCTACAACGGGACAAGTCATCCTAGAGAAATTTGTTGCATATGCTAGTCGCGTACTCACCCCTGCCTAAATGAACTACACGATAACTGAGGAAGAGTGTTTGGCTGTGGTTTGGTCGGTGCAGAAGTTCCGTCCCTATCTCCACGGCCGTCACTTCACAATCGTAACGGACCACCATGCCCTATGCTGGCTTTCTACACTGAAGGACTTGTCCGATCGCTTGAGTCGGTGGATACTACGCTTGCAGGAGTACTACTTTGACATAACTTACTAGGTAGGTAGAAAATATCAAGACGCTGACGCTTTATCTCGTTGCCCGCTTCCAACTACCCATATCAGCGTTGGTGAGAACTCAACCGCCACATCTACCAGAGTTCATATGCTCGCATCAATAAGGCAACCGTTTTCGGTCGACGAGCCAACATTTATCTCCCGCCAGTGGTCCGATTCATACTGCAGACACATGATGGACCACCTTTCGGGAGTTTCTCATCCACCAAACGTGCGAATTCGTCATCAACTCCTTCACTTTAAGCTGGACAATGGGGTTCTCTACCACCACGTCTACCACCTAGACGGTCAGCGCTAGGTTCCTGTACTGCCACGCTCTCTTCGACTTCAGGTGCTCGAAGCCTTCCACGATGACTTGACTGCTGGTCATCTTGGTATTAAAGAACTCTTGACCGCATTCATTGTCGTTATTACTGGCCTGGCCTTTCTTCTAGCGTAGCGCGGTACGTCGGTTCCTGCTACGCATGCCAGCGTCGTAAACTCCCGACGTCTGCACCTGCTGGACTTCTACAGCCACATCCGTGCCCTTCAATGCCGTTCGAGGTTGTAGGTGTCGACCTTTACGGGCCTCTCCCCATCACATCTGCTGGCAAACGATGGATAGTGGCCACCGTGTGGACCACCTGACGCGCTACGCTGAGACTTCCTCTGTTATTACAGGCTCAGCTGAGGAAGTTGCCGACTTTGTTCTTCACGCCATAATCCTGCGTCGTTGGGCTCCTCGTGTGCTGCTTAGTGACCATGGCAAAGTGTTCCTGTCACAAATTGTAAATGAAGTACTGCGCACTTCTGCAACTACTCACAAGACAGCTTCAAGCTACCACCCTCTGGCAAATGGTCTCACAGAAAGATTTCATCGAACACTTCCTGACATGATAGCCGTTTACGTCCAATCCGACCACAAAAACTGTGATACTCTTGTACCATTCCTGACCTTCGCTTACAACACCGCGTTCAGCGAAGAGCTTGCTACTCACCGTTTACCTCATGTACGGACGCACCCCGACCAACTTTCTGGACGTCTGCTTCTTTAACAGCCATGAAAATTTATGTCAGTTTTCTAGCGAAGAATACATTTCCCGCCATTATATATATATATATATTTATATATATATACATATATATAAGGAGAGATAGATCGATAGATAGATAGATAGATAGATAGATAGATAGATAGATAGATAGATAGATAGATAGATAGATAGATAGATAGATAGATAGATAGATAGATAGATAGATAGATAGATAGATAGATAGATAGATAGATAGATAGATAGATAGATAGATAGATAGATAGATAGATAGATAGATAGATAGATAGATAGATAGATAGATAGATAGATAGATAGATAGATAGATAGATAGATAGATAGATAGATAGATAGATAGATAGATAGATAGATAGATAGATAGATAGATAGATAGACCGCACGCCAAGTTTTGTCAGTGGACATGTTTCATGACACGCAACTGTCACATGGGGTATTTCATCTGATCCAAGCTTGAACTGCATTAGCTTGGGCCGTGTAGCAGCGGTCATAAAGTTGATCGCGATCAAGAAAACTGATCTGGATCACCCTGATCGCGATTAAAAGTGCTTGTGTGACACCGTTATAATTTTTGCAGGAGTTGTAAGGGTGCTTTGTGGGAAAATTTAGGATGTTGAAGAGAGCAGTGGAGTGAAAAAGAAACAGCAAAGAGATAAAGAGAGAGGTTGGCAAACGTGGTACTGCTTGTGTGTTTAGGCTTTTGGTCTCTACTGTGGGATTCGCCAAGCTTCATTTGCTTCAGACCCAGAGTTGAAAATGGTAAGTTTTTTTTGTCATAGCTGAGCCAAGGAAAAGTAGTCGCCATGGACTTCAGGAGATTGACGAGAGATGGATAGTTGGACTTGTGTTGGGATCTGGATATACAACTAGGTGATGATACTCCTACATCTCAAATCCGTGATGTACTGGACGAATGTAACAGCAAGGAGGATAGTGAGTATTTTGCGAATAGGATCTAAATTGAGCAGGAAGGGATAGCGAAAGAGGGAGAAGAGATAAAAAACAAGAAGTACAGAGGGCGCATAGTTTATAAATATACAGAAAAGCAATGCAAAAAGTAGAAGAGGAGATTGGAAAAATTGATCACAGGTTAAATGCAGAACAGCACAGTTGTCAATTCGTAGAGGCAGCACACGAAAATTGTGAGGAACAGTTGAGTGCGGTAGAACTTGGAGCCGTAGAAAAAGCTTGCATGTGTGGAGGCAGCAGCGGGTTAAAGAAAGAACCGAGGTTGACAACTGTGAAACAGGCTGCGCTTAGAGTAGAGATCGCCGAAGGCGATAGGAAATCTGGTGAGGTGCTATGCGAGGGGACATTTAGCGAAACAGCAAAGGTAGTCGTAGACCACCTGGCACAGACACGAAGTGATGGTCCAAGGAGATTTCGACCCGCTAGGCAAGAACACAAACATTAGGCCAGCAGAGTGTAAAGTAGCTCATGGTAGAGTAGTTATGAATAGCTCCAAGTCATGTGAGCTGGGTTCACGTGAGAGTGCCTCCGCGGTGGATCCTGCATGCGGTGTCCCAAAAGATTTCAACCCGCTAATCAGGAACAGCGGGGTGAATGCAGGAGAGAGAGCGAAGTCAGAGATTAGGGAGTGCAATGCAGTTGTTAGCAGCTCCCTGGAATGCGAGCTAGCTTCTTCAGAATAAAACAGCAGCAGTGTTACATGATGCGTCGAGCTGTCCGCCAGTCTGGCGAGTGAAAGTAAAAGTTGTGTTTACGTGAATAATTTGGGATGCATGGGCAAGACAGCTAAAAAACCAGCCAGAGTGCCGGCGAGCATGACATGCGAGTGGAAGGGTGAGAATTGGGCCCTAAGAAGAAGCGTAAGCAAAAGGGGTATCGTAAAGGCAGCAATGCGACAAAGAACACAACCCGCTTGAATAAAACTTGTAAACGTTCAAAGGCCTTTAACGGAATGATACGTTTGTCATCCACGCCGAAGCGGCTTTGCATATGTCCAAGCCACCTGACAAAAAGTAAAGGAACAGTGCATTGGGTGATCATGCAGATAAAAGGAACTGGTGATCTAGTCTCCCGTTGTTCTATTCACGGCACGTTTGATGGGGCACGGGAGAGCAAGATCGGCGGCTCGCAAGAAACAGCCGAGTGAAAGGAACAACGCAGGTCGCCTGTGAAGAGCTTAGTGGGGCTCGGAGGCGAAGCGATCAGGTTTTGCGATTGTACCATTCCCCATTCGCCAAGAAAGACTCACAGGGCACGGCCGCGGTGCATTCGTCTCAAAAATGAGGAAAAGCCGTAATCACTTGAAAATGGTAACCAGCGTAGTTGTTTATTTTTGTTTTGAGCTTTTTTGACCTTATTAAGTTCATTTTGCTTTCTTAAAATGTGTTGCAGATATTTCGGCTAGTAGATAGCGCTTAGGTAAGAAGTTCCAGGTTTTGTTTATTTCATAAGCTTTGCATGTTTGATTTAAAGGTGCATTGCAACACTTCTTGAGCATGGTAAGAAAACATTGCCAATCGGTAGTAAAGGCTTTCGACAACACCTGAGCCAAATATTATAGCCCAGCACACGGTCTAGAATTCACAAAAAATTATCACTCTTCAAAAATTGTTTCCACTTCGCTCGATAAATCACGGAATATGCCCAAACGTTCCACATAGCAAGCCCATATATCAGCTATTGGCTGATTTGAACATGTCGCACTCGCTCGTTACAAAGATTGCCGCGGGAGGCCGCTACTTGTCCACGCGTGCAAGCGCGATCACACTGAAAAAGTCACACGGGCATGGCAGGGCACTCAACCATGCCTGTGGTTCTGTGTGTTTTTGTGTAAACCCTGAGAGGAAAGGCCCATAAATGACTGAAGAAACCTGTATTGCGTCATCGGGAGTGGCCTCAAGAATGCCGCCAAACAACCACGCTTCGAGCAACCTGTACGGCTGGTCACCCTCAGGTCGCCATTCTCCCGCCTGTAGACGAGCTGTTGCGCTTGGCGAGCCACTCTTTTCAGTGCGGCCGACCGAGGAGAAGAAAAGCTACCGCCTCACTTTTGGAGATAAGGATTAGCACAAAGACGCCCTGCTCTTTTCATGTACTGGGCAGTGCGTGGCTGTAATTACTCGACGGAGCACTAGTGTGCTTGCGACCGGTGCAGAAATGCAAAACATGGCGTTTTCACGCCCCAGGAAAGGCCACAATGCTGAGCATCTGCCGATTGCGGACTTCGGACTAGGTCCATGCGACTGATGGGCCGCCGACGCTAAAATTATTATTATTATTATTATTTCAGAAGTACTGCCAGCCTCACACATGAGGCCTTAGACAGGGGTGGGTGATACAAAAAAGGAAACAAATATGAAGATACAACAGGAAAGGGAATACGTCACGTAGAGCTACACCATCAAGAACGAGTGCATCAAAGTAAAACGCCAGTACTTACACAATTGTAGTGGTTTACGCGTACACGTACAAAAAAAACTATGATGACAAACATCTGTTCACACAGAACTAAGTAACAAACATCATATAACAGTTCGAAAATCGACAACATTTTGAAAATACAACACATTGATATGAAAAAAGTGATAGAAAGTGGAACATAAATGGAAGCCTGTTTAGGATGCGCGGTGGAATAATAGAGGGCGAAGCGCAAAGAAAGATCAAAGTCAAGTGGGTTGCTGGTGTTTAAGTTTTTGATTTGATTGATATCTGGGGTTTAACGTCCCAAAACCACTATATGATTATGAGAGACGCCGTAGTGGAGGGCTCCGGAAATTTAGACCACCTGGGGTTCTTTAACGTGCACCCAAATCTGAGCACACGGGCCTACAACATTTCCGCCTCCATCGAAAATGCAGCCGCCGCAGCCGGGATTCGAACCCGCGCCCTGCGGGTCAGCAGCCGAGTACCTTAGCCACTAGACCACCGCGGCGGGGCGGTGTTTAAGTTTTTCCACGAACGACAGAATGGTCTCGCAGATCAACAGATCGGCAGAAAGAGCATTCCAATCAGTGACAGTGCGCGGAAAAAAAATGAGTTTTTAAAGGCTTTTGTTTGACAGGAATATTCCTTCAGTTTTTTTGGGTGCTCGGAACGAGTTGATCGGCGGTGAACCGTTTTTATATACGCGTGCTTGTCTATGCGTAGCTTGTCGTGGTAAAGTAGAAACATGTACTTTAATCGATCGTGTTGCCGTCTATCCTGCTATGTATCCAAGTCAGCTTTTTTCAACAGTTCACTGGGTGACGTAAGAGCACTGTAACGATTATATACAAAGCGGATGGCTTTTCTTTGAATAATTTCAAAAGTTTTAATATTTACTTGGCTATGAGGGTCCCAAACCACAGATGAGTACTCGAGGATCGGACGGATAAAAGTTTTATACGCAATTAATTTTAATTTTGGAGTAGATTTGCGCAAAGAACATCTTAGAAATGCTAGTTTCTGTAAAGCTCTCTTTCCAATGTAGGCAACATGCTCATTCCACTTAAAATCTGCACTTAATACAACCACCAAATATTTATAAGTTTGAACAAACGATAGTTTTTGACCATTGATGGAATACGAGTGTTTTAAAGGAAGCCGCTTGAGCGTAACGGTCATAGCTACTGTTTTTTTTTTTCATTATTCTTCAATTGCCACACTGCACACCAAGAAGATATTTTTGTTAACGCTGCGTTTAAAAGAACCTGGTCATCTGCACTACGTATTTCCTGATAAATAATGCAATCATCTGCAAATAACTTAATAGAAACCGGGATGTCATTGGCAATGTCGTCTATAAAACTAAAAAAAGAAGTGGCCCAAGCACAGAGCCCTGAGAGATTCCCGATTTCACCGGTCGTGAATCAGACTGGACGTTATCTATAGAAACTATTTCATTTCCATAAGAAAGGTAGGCCTCAATCCTTGAAGTTAATGTGCTGTGTTTTAGTATAGGTTTAAGTTTCATGAGAAGTTTTGTATGCGACACGCGATCAAATGCTTTTTCGAAGTTAGGAAAATCATGTCAATCTGGCCTTGCCTATCTAGAATAGCTGCAATGGCATGAACGGTTTCCAACAGTGGTGTGACGGTTGAGAATCCTTTTCGAAAGCCGTGTTGTCGGTCATTGATTATATTATTTTCCTCGAGAAAAACTGAGAGATGCTTGAATATAATATGTTCTAATACCTTCGCACATGAGCAAAGCAGGGAAATTGGTCTATAGGCGGAGACGAGAGAAGTGTTAGGTGATTTGGATATAGGGATAATTTTTTCGCATTTCCAGTCATCTGGAAGCGCGCGCTGTGACAGTGACGTCTGAAAAATGATGCGTAAAAACTTCGAGCGCCATTCAGCATATCTCACAAGGAACGCGTTAGGTATGCTATCAATACCAGGCGTCTTTTTGGGATCTATGTTAAGAAGCAGGGACAAGATTCCTTCCTCAGATACTGCAAGGTCACTTATTGGTGGGATATCATGAAGCGTTTTGGACATGGCCTTCTCCCATCGTCATCAGTAAACACTGAACAAAAAAACGTGTTAATTGATTCTGCAATAGTTTATTTATTAGTTACGATAGTTCCATTTACACATATATTATGAAAACGCTTCTTGTTTGGGGCAAAATGCTGCCAGAATTTCGCTGGGGATGACAGCAAGAAGTTTTATAAAGTGACGTTGATTGATTTGTGGGGTTTAACGTCCCAAAACCACCATTTGATTATGAGAGACGCCGTAGTGGAGGGCTCCGGAAATTTTGACCACCTGGGGTTCTTTAACGTGCACCCAAATCTGAGTACACGGGCCTAAAAGTGACGTAATAGTACTGATCTTTTGCTTCCTTGATACTGTCTTTTAATTCTTTACGCACGTTACTAAGTTCAGCCAAAAATGTCCAGGCACAGCCCCTAGGAGGGGTCTATACCCCACGAGCCGTTCGACAAGCGCGGGTGATCGGTCCGAGCGGCGAGGTGACAGAATATTTTCACCCCGCTCGCTGGAAGCAAGATTTGTCGGAGGAGGCTGTATCACCGGGACTATAAACGTGTTTGGTTTGTGCATGTGTGCATGTTGGGAATGGTGCTCTGGGACCTTTATGCGAAACGTGTTTGGGATGGTGCTGGCATAATGACCCTCGTTTGTTGTGGGACCTTTTATTGGACAGTGCAGTGTGGACCTATTCCTCAGTCTTGTGATCTGGGGAATGAGACTGTTCAAAAGCAGCCCTCGCGGGCCTGCTGTGAGTTTGTTAAATGTGCTTGTTCAACAGAGATTATTTCATAGTAGACCTTTCAAGTCAGAGCATCGGGCGAGATAGCTCTTGTCATGTAAATAATGTAAATAAGCCCCCTCTACTAAGGTCAACCTCCTCTTGCCTCGACATCTCAATCCAGAATATCCGGTGCCTGCAAACCTCAGTCGCAACACCACTTACGTCTAGGTGTCCTCGTGATCACTCCTTTAACTAGGGGTAAATTAAAATAAGCATGGAAGGGTAAAATATTTGACAGATATCACTCTTCGTTCAAGATATTATTATTGTCGCAATGCTATTACGTAGGTTGCCAAACCCTTTACGTCTGACACATGTGGCACATACCCATGTATCAAGGGCGGGTACGGGCCAGAGGTACACGGTTATATGCCACAGGTGACTGACAGTTTATATCCACCCAGGTATGGTGAGAGCAAAAATTTGTAATCTTCCTACGACAGTGCTAACAAATCGTTGACATGTGCAATGTTGACCCGACGAATCCAGAGAAAATTGTCATGGTCCCATCATGAATCAAAACCCTAGGATTCTGCGTGGCAATGAAGTATTCTAGCACCCATGTTTAGCGTCGTACATCGCACCACCGTCTCCTCTAGTTTTTTAGTGCCCGGGCGCAGGAGCGGATTTCAATGGGAAGGGGCCGTCGGGGCTAGTGCGGCGCTTTGCCGCCAGGTGCCACAACTGTTGTAGATATGCGGATTTGGGAATTTGGTAATGGGGCCGAAATCATACTTCTAGGGGACATGAATGCCCACATACATGACCTTGACGGATATTCAGACACCAATGGGAAGTTATTACTAGATCTTTGCGAGCAACATAGTCTGGAGATAGTTAACACGGGGCCTAAATGTGACGGCCAGATCACATGGGAAGTCGGAAACAGGCAATCAAGTATTGATTATTGTCTCATGACTGAAGGAATTTACCACAAACTGACAGAAATGAGGATAGACGAGGAAGGCATTAACAGCTTGGGTAGTGATCATAAACGAATAACATTACAAATGGGATACGAAACTGAAAATATGAGCATGGAATCAAAGTCTGGCAGCTCGTATTTAAATGACAAACAAATAATAAATATAGCCGCAAGAGTCGAGGAAGAAGTAGGCGAAATACCAGGCAAGGACTGGGAGTATAGTGAGCTGTTACATCTAATGACGAATGAGATAGGGAAAGAGAAGAAAACTGTTTGCTGGAAAGGAAAAAGGAAGCCAAAAAGTTGGTGGAACAAGGAAATCCGGGAGGCGATCGAGAAGCGACGCGAAGCATCACGGGAGCATAGAAAGGCAAAAAAGGAGAAGCGGCCGCAGGACGAAGTAAAAAAAAATATGGGAAATATATTTAGAGAAAAAATCCCTTGTACAGAAATTGGTAGAGGCAAAAATTAAAGGTGAAAGTGAACGCTGGATGACAGAGATACACGAAAAAAAGGGGGCCGCGCCTAGGATTTTTTGGAGCCACATAAAGGCGCTAGGTAGGAAGTCTGTCACAACGCAACAACATATTCTAGATGAAGGAGGAAATCAATTGGAAGGGTACGAAGCGCTAGGTTACATCCAAAAGGTAACAGCCGATTTGTTTCAAAAGAGCGTCCAGGGGATCTCCCCGGTGAGTAAAAGTGTGGCGGAGAAAGCAACAGAGGAAGAGCTAGTACTTGATAATTTCAACTGAAAAAAGGCCGAAGGAAAAATTCCAAAGCGCACTGCCGCGGGTTTAGATGGGATTCCCGTTAGCCTCATTAACGAACTAGGACATAACACTAAAGAAGCATTGTTAAAAGCAGTAGAAAAAAGCTTAAAGGACGGACAAATACCGGACAGTTGGCGACAAAGTAGAATGAACTTAATCTATAAAGGCAAGGGAGAAAAGGACAAGATTCGCTCGTATAGACCACTAACCATTACATCGGTACTATACAGGTTGGCGATGCAAGCAGTAAAAATGAAAATAGAAACATGGGCCGAACATAACGATATTTTGGGAGAACTTCAGAACGGATTTCGAGTCGACAGGCGGTTAGACGATAACCTGTTTGTTCTCACTCAGTGTATAGAAATATCTAAAATAGAGAATAGGCCATTGTACGTGGCTTTTCTAGACATCACTGGGGCATACGACAACGTTAACCAGGAAATTTTGTGGGATATATTGAAAGGAATGGGCATGGGCGACGACTGTATACAGCTTTTGAGGGAGATATACCGAGAAAATACAGTTTGCATAGAGTGGGAAGGAATGCGTAGCAAAGAGAACGTTGAGGTTAGCAAGGGTCTGAGACAGGGATGTCCTTTGTCCCCGCTGTTATTCATGCTGTACATGGTGAGTATGGAAAAAGCGCTAGAAGGTAGCAACATTGGTTTTAATCTGTCACACAAACAGGGCGGCATGATGATTGAGCAGAAGCTTCCAGGTTTATTTTATGCGGACGATATCGTCTTATTTGCGGACAGTCGAGATGATATACAGCAGCTGGCGAATATATGCGGAAGGGAAGGTGAAGCTCTTGGACTAGGATTCAGTGTAACGAAGTGTGGATTGATGGTATTCAATGATCCCTGTGATCAGACGGTGTCCATACAAGGCCAAGAAATACCGAGGGTAAGCGAATACAAGTACCTTGGAGTATGGGTAAATGAGAGTGATAGATACATGGAGATACAGGAAAAAGCCTCGGCAGCAAAAGGAAAGAGGAATGCGGCAATAATGAAGCACAGAGCGTTGTGGGGATACAATAGGTATGAGGTGCTTCGAGGTCTGTGGAAGGGTGTAATGGTTCCAGGGCTTACTTTTGGGAACTCAGTGGTGTGCATGAGGGCAGAGGTGCAATCGGGAATGGATGTAAATCAAAGGACTGTGGGACGCCTCGCGTTGGGTGCTCACGGGAAGACGACAAACGAGGCTGTAAAGGGCGATATGGGGTGGGCAGGTTTTGAGGCGAGGGAAGCGCAGAGCAAAATAAGGTTCGAAGAAAGGCTAAGAAATATGAAGGAGAGTAGATGGGCAGAGAAGGTGTTCCGTTATTTGTATAGGAAGAGCGTGGACACACAGTGGAGAAAAAGAACTAGAAGACTCACTAGTAAATATACGGCTGGTATTGTAAGCCATATGTCAACAAAGAGCGTTAAGGGAAAAGTCAGGGAGGCGGAGAGGATTTACTGGATGGCAGCTATGGAGAAAAAACCGGCTTTGAGTAACTACCGAAAGGGCAAAAATGAAATAAGGAGGGAGGCATTTTACGATAATTCAAGGGGAAGCGCTTTACTGTTTGAAGCGAGATCGGGTTGCCTTAGAACGCGTAGTTATAAAGCAAGATTCAGTAAAGAAGAAGAACAATGCACATGCTGCGGGAAAGATAAGGAAACGGCGGAGCATGTTCTGATTGAATGTGGAGATATCCACCCAGGTGTACGTTTGGGCACGAGCCTACAGGAAGCCTTGGGTTTTGGGGACAACAATGGAAAGCTGAACACACCCGCGATTGAAATAAGTAAGAGACGGTTAGAGTATTGGTTGCAGAAAATTAGAGAGAAAGGACAAAAATAAATATTGGAAAAATAAAATATGGACAGTGTGCCGTAAATGGCAGAGAACTTAAGCTGAAAATTTACCTTTTTTTCAATTAAGATAGAAGTTATCGAAGTAGAGGCATTAGGCCAACATCAAAAAAGAAAAAAGATTTTTTTTCTTTTTTTTTGTCGAGCCTGGTGGCATACTTGTCACCACCCCGTTATAAAGGGGACGCTCATAGCATCCATCCATCCATCCATCCATGCTGTCGCGTCGTCTCTCGCCCAAACGAATGCCGCGGTTCCATTCGAAGTTGCTATACGGCTCGGTTTTCGGCTGTATTCGCGTTGTTTGAAATCTAATGGAAACTTGAAAATGAGAATCGTGAAGCACTTGTTATGGACGCCTACTCTATTTCAAAAGCATGTGTCGTTTGCGACTACTTGATCGAGGCGCTCTCGCGTCGTCTGCTAGGCCGATACCGGGTAGCTGATGCCAGTAATCCGCAGAAGATAGTTTTGTCAGCGTGGCGTTCGCTTGACTGAGAGTTGCTTTTTTGACTAACTGAAAGTCGATTTTTGAGGGAAGCCTTTGCCAGGAGCTAATATTAAAAGATTGGGTGCCTAATGTTCCCCGATGCTTGCTACTCTCTATAAAGGCGTAGCACATTATGCGCAAGCTTGGAGTTCATGCACTAAATAGCACCAAATCCCACTAGATTGCTTCCAGAAATAGAGTTCATCGTCCGTTCTCTTCGCAAAACATTACATGTCTTGCCACCGAGAAAAAGCAAGTGTCAAAAAATGAGGAACTATGGCAGGTGATTTCACTTTTGAGAGCCTACATAATGAAATCATCGCCAAATAAACAAGAAGAGCAACATATGCGGCGAAATTTCTGTGACCCTTGCCCATGTTTTGAACAGCCGCTGTTAAAGATTGAAGTCTAATGCCGACTCTCAACTTGCCGCCTGTGGTCAGTTGCTTGAGCTTGTCTGTGTATTCGTGGATGGCTTGTTGTACCTTATTATTCGGCTGCTGAGCATTGTTTATTTCATCTTCCCTCTGGCCTCTTAATTCGGTAGCTAGCAAAGTAGAGACGAATGCCTCTGGGCTGCCCATTGGCTCCCACTCAGCTTCGGGGCACAATGTTGGCATTTCACAAGCCAGTGATCGCGAGGCAGCGTTGTTATTGATAGACTCATTTGTTCACTGTTCAGATGCAGCACACCCACGTTTAGTGATACCAATTACCATGTTGGCAAACGTGGCAGGTAGCCTTCAGCCACCACTGCTTATATTCTATAATATACTCGGGTTGTAAATGACCAATACATATTATAGCGTAGTACGAAGATTTATTAGGAAACCAACTGTTCTGCGGCAAGATGCAGCTGTTATACACTATCCCTCAAGAGGAATGTATATAACAGCTGCATCTTGCCGGTACTTTGTGACGAAGCAGAGACCTCGAGACTTACAAAGAGGCTTCAGATTAAATTGAGCACGACGCAGAGAGTAATGGAAAGGAAAATGGTAGGTATAACATTCAGAGACAAGAAGAATGCAGAGTGGATCAGAGAACATACTAGGGTTAATGATATCATAGTTGAAATCAAGAAGAGGAAATGGACATGGGCTGGGCATGTAGCACGTAGACAGGATGACTGCTCGTCTTTATGGGTAACTAACTGGATTCCCAGAGAAGGCAAGCGTGTTAGGAGATGGGCAGATGAGTTTAAGAAGTTTGCTGGTATAAAACGGCAGCAGCAAGCACAGGACCATGTTGACTGGCGAAACATGGGAGAGCTCTTTGTCCTGCAGTGGATGTAGTCAGGCTCATGATGATGATGATTCGGATTCACTTCAATGTTGTCCTTGTTATATGACACGCCCTAACCTTTATTTATGGTTGCAACATTTTACTTGGGCAAAATAATCCACAGTTGTTTTGTGATAATCGTGATTCTGGCATACAAAGTACAAAGGGCGAAGAAAGGATAGGAATGAAATACCTTGATAAGTAAACTGTTTTTATTTCCAGGAAACAAGCACCCAAGTTGTCAATTTTTCTAGTATGACAACTTAAATCCTAAACGAAAACAGACCTATACCAAGCATATTCCAGATTTAGGATAAAACAAAAGGGGGCCAGAAGTGGAGCGAATACAACACACAAAATGACAAAAGGACTTGTGCTGCACTCACAAATACACTTTTCAGTAAAAGGCGTCTCATGTGCAGCCAGAATCGTCGCACCAATCATCATAGAAGATGCACAGTGAACACGATCAACGTGCATGAGCGTACATAACGTTTTTTAAAATCAAACACAACAATAAAAAACTAAATGTGGTGCGTCACTACGCTATACACGTGTGACTGAGGTAGTCCTGTCCTTTAGCTGAGACCTGGTTGACGCATTTGCCTCTTAATCTGGTGATGTGAAACACTTCTTTTCATATCTTGTTGTTTTATCATGACGTCGTGAAAGGATGGTGGCATCAATGAACTGAGGATTACATCAAGTAGGAATTACAGTCCCTCTTTTCATTTTATAATAAACCCAAGTCAACTCACCCACCTTTCTGTTTTCGGCTGCCCCATATTTTGCAGCATTCTCTAAATTGTCGTATTGGCTTGTTTTATTACATCGAAAGGACTGTATGAGTGAGAGAAACAAAAACTGTCCAACAGTGGTGTTACGAGTGGTCTCCGGAGACAAGAGTGGCGATGTGGGCTTGTTGGTGAAACATTGAAACAAACAGACCATCCTAACAGTTCCGTCACTCTCAGCATCGTACCCAAGCACGCGCGCTATTAGCTGCGTTTTGAGTGTCACCGTCCATCTTGTCAAAGCTATAACGCTAAGCACGAGCGCATGAGATTCTCCTGAACATTTAACAAGGGTATACCACGGACAACTCTTGAAGAGCGCCGACTGTGCAGACATGAAAAATCTCGCATTTGCCGGACCAATAGTGCGATCCTGGCACAAAAACAGGCCTGGGAGGCTCAGGGCTGGCACCGACTGCGTACCGATGTTTCGGTAGCCTTTCAAGCCGCGCTCACTAGTGAATGGAAATGCATGCGCTGGTGGCGGGTAGGTCCTGCAAACAGTGCTTCCGAGTTAGCCCGCGATTTGAAACGCCAGAAACAACTCGGCCTTAAACAATAAATGCGGATTTCTTGAAGAAGAGAAAAAGGCACCTTATTTCTCTCTGCGTATAGGCGACGTGACCCAGTGCTTGTGCCGAACAAGTCACATCACTGCGTCAACTTGATGATTGCTAAAGCGCGATCGCTGTGGCGAATGCCGCTTTCGGCGGGAGTTTCTCCAGCTGAACTTTGGCTTCGACTGCGACGTCAGTGGCCGCCTGTGGTTCGAGAACAACCACTTTAATTACCGCATTGTGAAATACAATTTGCCAATTATAACACTCCCCATGGCGGCGATCATGCGAGGCACAATGAGCGGCATACAAAATAAATAAACATTGTGATAAAAGTAAGCCATACGTTTGTTTAACCTGAATAAGAAGTACGAACATGTAACTATAATTTGTGAAAAGATTCAGTGCCACGCCGGGTGCCACCCACTGCTAAATATTTGGCGCAATCCTTTTATCTTTTGCTGGTAACCATTTGTACGGAGTGCTTTGGTGGTGATTTTTTCACGGAACATCAAGGCGTGCCAGCTCCATGTGACAAGTTACTCTGCTCCACATTCGACTGAATGGCCATACCGAAAGCACATATTCCAGGCAAAGCAAAAACACGAAGGCTGGTCTTGCCGAAACGATTCTTGGCGGCGTGTTTCTCCAGGGAGTAGTGAGTGTAGGAGCGCACGGTGTCACTCTTGACGCGATCGATCCATACTTGCTGCTGCGAAACCATTAAAGTTGTCCTCCCGTTCGTTTGTTCACCGCGTCTCTTGGTGCCACTTTGACTGCGAACAAACTCTATTGCAGAAAGTACGGCCTTCTTCTTTCTGTCGTACTGGCTAGTCAAGGGAAGGAGAGTGGACAATAAATTATCGTTCAGTTGACATACGCCTTAGTTTTTATACAGGTCTGGGCAGAGATAGCCGTAAAGGTATTTCGGAATACAGATATCGCCATACACGGTTTGGAAGCCTGAAATGAAGATACTAAGATACGTTTGTGATTCACGTAACGGAATATTTTCAGAGATACTTTTGCAAAAAGACGAAAAAAGTATGCCTAAATACAGATACAGCGATACAGATACTGATATATTTTTCTCTATGTTGGGGCTAGTCATATTACGAACAGAAATTTGTTATGCGCAGCATCGTTGAAAAATGCGCAGTGCATTGCTATTTGCAAATAAATTTCTACATTATTTTAGCACTGCACTCTGAGGGCCATTAGCGCATTACAAATGACGCTTACGCAGCACATATTTGTTATTAACGACATATTTACGGATATCAGTAGCTATAAGAAACTATGCTGTATGAGAGCAAGAGTCAGATGCATTGTACACCAACAATGGGATACTATATTTTTTATATGTGGGGTTTAAGGCCCAAAAACCACGATATGATTATGAGAGACGCTGTAGTGTAGGGCTCCGGAACTTTTGACAACCTGGGGTTCTTTAACCTGCACCCCAATATTAGGACATGGGCCTACAGCATTCCCGCCTCCATCGAAAATGCAGCCGCCGCAGCTGGGATTTTAACCCGTTACTTGGGGGTCTGCAGCCGAGTACCATAGCCACTAGACCACCACGGCGGGGCGACAAATTGGGATACTTGGCGGCAACAGTATTAGGTATGCTAGAAGTAGCATAGTTCCATGCGAAGTGCTGGAACTATAAACAAACGAATACAGAAAAGGTATGCTTTTATTTAACGCAAATATGTTTTGTTGAAACGTTTGGCCTGTTAATTGCACTTAAGTAGCAGAAGCTTCTCAAATAGGCAATCAACTAGTCATCGACGGTTCGGCCTCAACACGACTCGCGAACGAGAAAAATTGCTCTACCGCTGCAGAATAGCAGTTTTTTTGTTTGTTATCGAGGATACCACTCACATCGATACGGTGAGCACAGTAAGCATAGTGCGTGAGCAAATATTGCCTAAAATGCGGAGCGGGTGCCACCACAGTAGGACCGCTACCTTACAGTAATTATGTTATCCATAACTCTATCAAAATTGCAACGAGTACGTTACTGAGTTACGTAAGAACTCAATGTACTACCGCTAACGCCGTCACTTGTAACGCGTTACGGTGAACACTGGACGAACACAGCGGTCAACATGTGCCGGGAATTGAAAAATAAAGTAAAGCTCCTGAATCACTTCCTGCCGTTGTAATGTCGGCGCTTACTTCAATGACCTTCTATACTTATGCTGACTTCTAAGGGCAGAGTCGGAGCAGCCGATGGACTCTTTGAGTGAGCATTCGGCTCAGGCGTAAAGCAACACCTCCGAATCCGCGATTGGAAGAAAATCCGCGCCACCGGAGCAAAGAGGAAGCAGAAGTTTTCGAGTTGCCCAATATATTCCCCTAATTCTGCTGTCAAATACTGTCGATTTACCACTCGCACGTAGCAGTTTCAGTGTCGGTGACACGATCCGTGAAACTGGTCGTGCAGGCAGTGGAGTTGTCTTACTCGGAATCGTCGTAAAAAAACGAAAACGGATGTATGGATGGATGGTTATGACTGTACCCTTTAGATCCGGTGGTGACTAGCGACACCAAGCCGTAAAACTTAATGAACGAAAAACTAGATTTATTTTTTTTCCTTTAAATAGTCATGTTGAGAATTTGTACTTTGCCGTGAAGGGTTCAATTTTCACTCGTGCCTTGAATTTAGCCACCAATCGGATAACCTCCTTCTACCTAATTCTACCCGCTTAAAATCTATCTTGCCCTCCCTGTCCATAAACCCCAGTGCTTTGGAAAACTCTGCGCTATCATCCTGAAGTATAGGGTGAAGCCCTTTACAGAACATTATTACGTGTTCGGCATTTTCCTCTTCCTTTCCACACGCACTGCATACTGTGTCCACCCCTTCTAATTTGGTGCGATATGTCTTAGTTCGCAATACTTTCGTCCTAGCCTCAAACAGTAGAGAACTACCCCGAGTATTATCATTGATCCTTTCCTTGGCGATTTCCTGCTTAAAATTTTGATAGATCTCTAGTGCGGACTTCTTAATCATGCCAATTCTCCACATATCGGTCTCAGCTTACTTCATCTTCTTCTTAATCGATAATTCTTTTTAGTTTGGCCCCCTGCTGTTTTCCAAGTATTTACAAGTCAATTTTCTGGTTCGGTTCCTCCATTTCCTCTCGACATTCTTCATGTACTAGTAGCTGAATACCTTCCTAGCCCAACGCTCCTCCCCCCTTTCTCTCAATCGCTTCTCCAATTTTATCTTGCTGCTAGCTTCCTTGCCCCCAAATGATGTCCATCGCATATCACCTTGTACTCCCTGATTTGGTATATTCCCGTGAGCTCCTAAGGCAAGCCCACCTATTCCACGTTGCTTAATTTCTAATCTTGCTTGAACTTCTGATCTCGCCCCACCGTAGTACTCTAGTGGCTAAGGTACTCGGCTGCTGACCCGCAGGTCACGGGTTCAAATCCCGGCTGCGGCGGCTGCATTTCCGATGGAGGCGGAAATGTTGTAGGCCCGTGTGCTCAGATTTGGGTGTACGTTAAAGAACCCTAGGTGGTCGAAACTTCCGGAGCCCTCCACTACGCCGTCTCTCATAATCATACGGTGGTTTTGGGACGTTAAACCCCACATATCAATCAATCAACTTCTGATCTCATGCACAAGACCGCATTGCCGAACGTCAGACCAGGAACCATGACCCCTTTCCATGTTCCTGTCACGACATCATACCTATTGTAAATCCACGGTGCCCTGTTTTTCATCACCTCTGCATTTCTGTTACCTTTAGTCGTCACGTATATTTCGTGTTCCCTTAGGTACTCGTCCCCATTGCTTATTCATACGCCCAGATATTTATATTTATCTGTTATCTCTAGTGTGACCTCCTGTATTCTAAGCTCACTACCTTCATTGTCATTAAAAATTATGACTGCTGATTTTTTCTTACTGAATCTGAAATCTAACTTATCTCCCTCATTACCGCAGATGTCGATCTATTTTCGCAAATCTTCCTTGTTGTCGGCCATTAGCACTATATCATCTGTGTACATCAATGCTGGTAGTGTCTGTTCAATGAGTTTTCCTTGTTTGATGAAAGAGAGGTTGAAGCCCAGTCAACGTTCCTCTAATTTGGTCACTAATCCTTGTAGGTACATCATGAATAATAAAGGTGACAGAGGACACCCCTGCCTGAGCCGCCGTTTTACCTCTGGAGGGTTGGATACCTGTTTTTCCCACTTTAAACTACCTGGTTACCTTTATAGATATCCTTTAAAAGATTAGTGACTCCATCTTCCACCCCTAGTGTGTCCAGTATTCCCCACAGTTCCTCTTGAACTACGCTGGCGCGACACGCGACAGCGGCTCCACCTAGTGGGTCAACTTTTTAAAAAGAGTGCACCACGCCAAGTTTCGGTCCACTCCACCGATTTCAACGGAGCTCGTTGTGGTCACTTCCGCTCTGAATCCACTCCGACTCTCATTGGAGCACTTGACTCCCATTCTCACTGTTTTATTGGAACACATTTGCGCCAAAAGGATCAGAAGAACTTGCTCAGACTCCGCCTTTGGAATTCAACATTAGTAGACTAGCAATTCAGGCTAGTTCGTTTCCAGTTTCACTAAACTGGCCTAGTGCGAAGCAGGAGGGGAGCACATAAACATTGAATATAAGCGCTTACTATTAGTTGAAGGTTTACTGTTTGCTAGAAACATAAAAAAGCAGAAAGAAGAACGAACAAAAGAAGGATTGCGAAAAGTAGTGCAAAAAGACCTCCCTCTAATCGCCACGTGGCCTCGAATCCGTCTTCCAGCGATAACTTTTGAAAAAGCGGTATCGTTGATCGCACACACCACACAGCAAATTCTTTGGGTGGTTTGTGGCTTCCGTGATAATTCCCAGATTTTCAATGGGTGACACAAAAAAGTGAAAATGAAAACGAGAAAAAGAGTACTGCTCGTACATATAAAATGAGGCAACACATTTATTCAACGACGCTGTTGCTTGGCGCCCATTGTGCGGAATACGATGCTCGTCACTATGAAAATATTACTGCTGGAATTCAAAATGGCAGCATAACATTGTTGTCAAGCTAAAGCAGGTGATCATTCAAACACGTTGCAGTTCTGTCTGAAAGTGCACAATGGGATGCGGGTAGCAAAGAGAATGGCTCGCTTTAAAAAAGGTAGGAGTCAGTTTCACCCTGAGCATGATTATAGAAATGGTTTATGCATATCTCATCACGGACTGTCAGGGTTGCAGCATAAAAACTATTTCCTGTTGTAAACCCGTCTCAGCTGATTTCTAAAAAAAAAAGTAACGAGATACCCGTGTCCTCGGGAGTATCGCAATACGGGCGAAACATTGTAAAAGTATTTCACTACTGAGATACAAATACATTTGTGAAAAAATCTCGATAGAGCAATATAGATACTCAGAAGTATGTCTGAAACAGCATCGCAATACTCTTGTATTTTGATGCAGCGTAGCCCTGCTTATATACAATGTTGATTTGGGGAGTCCTCGCATTTGCAATGTCAGCGTAGGTTTAGTTCACTAGTGCTGTTTAAAGCCAGCACTTTTTGCACCTTTTTTTGAACGGCTTATATTTGAGCTACTTTCCTTCGCCCAAAACTCATTTATCATTAAGCGGATGGCTTGTTTGCGGTGTTTAACGTTCTGAATCTATGGGTTTTGCAGTAATGAAGGGCTCCAGATTACGTAGTGCTTTCGCGCAGCACCAGACAGTCCGCAGGTTTCTTGAAATTTGCCGCCATCTAAACACGACTGGTGCTGTTGTGTAGAACGTTGTGGTGATGAGCTGAAGTAATAACTTAACCTGGGAACTTCATTATAAGACTTTTATTTAAAATTTGACCTGTAATGCATTGTAATGAACAATGATTTCACGAAGGCCAGCATTCAGAAATGTACCTTTACCATTTGTGTAAACTCCTTGTGACCACTTGATGACTTTTAATGCAATGCCGTGCCAAGATATTCTCATTTCTTCCTATGCGTCACCTGATAGTTAAGGAGCCCATTCAGCCAAGTACACGGTATGGCCAGAAATAAAGGCAGCTAAACTCTTTGGAGAGGCCAAGCGTCGGTGCTTAAGTCGTTTTACATGTACGGTCACTTAATGCATGCTCGACTTCTCTCCCCTGATTTTTATTCTGCATTTTTGCGTTTTTGTTGTTAAACGTGGTGTCATGTCAGCTGACGTGTTTATTTGGTGCTCACTCTAGACTAAATTGCTTATAGGTATTCCTTGGACATTGCATCTAAACGCCAGGTGACTGTTCGGGCACTTGAGTAGTTTTTTCAACGTTACCGTTACTTTCCGCTACTTTCCTGCTGTAGATATCGGTAAGCATAATCACGTACTGCGTGAAATAGATGGTAAATCTATTTCCTTGGTCTGAATTGACATCTTTTGGGGCAGAGTATGGAGGTGATAAATATTTCAATAAGGATGTGTATTAGTAAAAGTTCTGGCCGAATTCAGTACGAATAGAATATTGATGCCGAGAAATCTCTCTACGATTATATATTAAAATTATAAGTATAGCTATCGAAAAATAACGCAGTTTTCGGAACATTCGGCTGAATCACGTATCGTGGGAATCGGCGTCATTCGTAGCATGCGGATGGAAAGGGACTTAGGTATACTTTTTTGTTGAGTCAAACGTTACGGAGAGAGGCTGAACGTATCGACAACTATTATACACACCAAGATATATGGGGAGTAGCGGCAAATGTTTTCACTAACTACAGTAACAATGCCAACGGCAACATGGGTATTACCAACACCTGAAGCAGTAAGCTCATATGTAGTGGTTGTGTTTGCGAGCATGGTAGTCCTGGACAGTGCTTCTTAGAATAAATTCAGTGGATGACACTTAAATACTGTTGACATTAAGCCTACGTGAGCTCTGTATTATAGGGGCGTGTATGTGATGTTTTTAAAATTAGACACCAAGGGCAATGTGGACCAGCTTCAGGGATGACACTGCAACCACAATCGATGGTTGGCCCCACCGCGGTGGTCTAATGGGTAAGGTAAGGCTGCTGACCCGGAGGTCATGGGATCATATCCCGGCTGCAGCGGCTGCATTTTAAATGGAGGCGAAAATGCTGTTGGCCCATGTGCCCAGATTTGGGTGCTCGTTAAACAACGTCAGATGGTCGAAATTGCCGAAGTCTTCCGCTATGATGTCTCTAATAATTATATGGTGGTTTTGGGACGTCAAAACCAACACATCAATCATCATCAAATCACAATCGACGTTACGCCTGCATAAAATCTCATTCCAGTGCCATTCCGAGACTTGGCTTGGATTTGTGATAGAATACTTAGTTGCCGCGCGAAACTCTTTGGTTAAATTCCTGATGCCGCTATAACATTTGTTTTTGGCTTTCATCGGGTCAACGCTGCCGATGTGTGTTTTTTTCTTTTACTCTCTCATTTAAATTACCAATGTGTGTTGTCACCATTCTTCGTTACATGTAAGCCGGCCGAACACAAGTAACACATGCCCGCATAGCGCAGCCCATTGTCATAGATATGTGCTACACGTGTCCCGAGGTAATGGGTGGGGTGTCTTCCGCACCGAGATTTGCGCAATCTCAGTGCGAAGCATTTCTTTGCGCACTGCAGGTACTTTGATCTATCTATCTATCTATCTATCTATCTATCTATCTATCTATCTATCTATCTATCTATCTATCTATCTATCTATCTATCTACTTCTTACGAAGATTTTTTTCACTAGACTGCCAGGAGTAAGCGGAATATAAATATGCCCTGTCGCGTTGGTCTAGCGCCTAAGAATCTCGGCTGCTGACACGCAAGTCACGAGATGAAATCCCGGCTGCGGTGACTTAATTTCTGGTGCAGGCGGAAGTGTTGTCGGCCTGTGTGCTGAGATTTGGGCTCACGTTAAATAACCCTAGGGGATTGAAATTTCCGGAGCCCTCCACTGCGGCGTCTCTCATAATCATATGGTAGTTTTGGGACCTTAAACCTCACATATCAAGCGAAATAACTAAAACGTGAAGCTAATTTTTCCGCTCTTTCAATTTTGTTAATCAAATATTGTTGCGAAGAGCTCCAGATAATGCCATATTACTCTAATTTTGGTCACAGTAGTGCTTTATATGCTCCCAGTTTGAGCGTGGGAGCACTATTACGTAGTTTTCTATTCAAAAAGCACCATTTTTTAGTGCACACCGACACGAGTTTTTAACATGCGTTTCCAAGTTTAGGTTACTGGTGAGTGTGACTCTTGAGTATTTGACCCCGCGACTGCGACTCCAAGATATTTGAGTTCACTTATTTGTAGTGGAAAGTTGTAGTGCGTGCAAACTTATGGCATAACCATTTCTTAGACATTAAAACTGTGCAGCATACTTCGAGAATTCTCTCATAGAATTTCAAGGGCAAAATTGAAATTCATCGGGCTCGGCCAACGTCGCCTAAAAAACAAAAAGACTTCGTCAAAGCGGGGAGGCTCTGCTGCTTACGTCTACATTGTCATCAGTAGTGGGCCTGTTTTTTGTTTTTTTTTTCTACAGGCCTCTTTTGCCGCAAGGAGCCACAACGCTTTAAAGCAGCACCAAGGCGGTCGCTACGGGGTGGCGATGTTGCTTTCAGTGCTCCTCATAGCGGTACTCCATCAATGCGTTCGCGTTGGCGCTTTGGTCAGTTCATTATTACTGGACTTCGACG
The DNA here is from genome assembly GCA_013436015.1 of Rhipicephalus annulatus. Taxonomy (NCBI): domain Eukaryota; kingdom Metazoa; phylum Arthropoda; class Arachnida; order Ixodida; family Ixodidae; genus Rhipicephalus; species Rhipicephalus annulatus. The sequence continues at coordinate 56,394 of WOVY01001019.1, read as the reverse complement.
CCGTTTGCCGAAGTTATCACATGCTGGATGGAATCTCAAGATAGTTTCACATTTGTCAGCTGTGCGAGAAAAACTAAATTGCACGTTTCTCTTGTAGTCACTTTGTCTTTGTGATGCGTGCTTCTTTAGTTAATGCGTGGTTTCTTTGGTGAGTTGAAGCAGGGCATTTTTGCGCAATCTATAAACTGGTTTTTACGCGGATAATTTATAAAAGAAGGAGAACAAAATGCAACAGTAGGAATCTGTGTAAAAACAAGTTCACTGATTGCGCGAAAAATGTAGTATGCAGCATTCCTCTCACCTGTGGGGATGCGTACGTGGATAAGACTGGGAGATGCTGCAACAGAAGACTAACGGAAAACTTGTCATGTTTAAAAAGTCACCAGAGCACGCATTTGGCTAAGCATTGTCAGGAATGTGGGTGCACACCTCCGCCTAGCAGCGCTAGTATTATTTTCCAGCACCGGAATTAAACCACAGCAATAAATTGTGGAAGTCCTTTGGAATGAAAAACTAACAGAAAGTGGTATTGGTCACCCCTTCATTGCATTATAGACAAAGAAATGTCACTTGTTTCATCATTTCCTTAAAGATGATTTTTTCAACACTTCTTGTTTGCTAGTTGTGCAGTTGACGTAGTCTGTTGCTTCAAACGCGCTATTCAGGCACATCATGATTACACGTGTTTATTATAGGAGCGATTGATGTTATTATTTACGTGATCGCGTAGATCGTGTTGGGTAATTGAGTAGATGTATATTAAATAAACATGGTTGATTCCTCCGTCATAGGGATTGGGAAAGAACGAACGCAAAACGAGTCCTTACAGACATTACAGAAGTTACCCATGTAAAACCTGGTTAGCATCTCAGCCCTTCCTTTGCTTTTTTCTCTCTTTTAATCTCGACGAATTACGTTCGTCATCAATGAAAACAAACCCTGGTCGTCTCACATGCTTCTGATACCTGTTTTAGTTGAGGATTAAAGTTGAACCAGAGAAAGCAAGTGACAGCCAGACGAGCGTGCCTGATGAGACGACAGATTTGGAGTAAGAAAGGTCGTGAGCTCACAGCATGTTACATTGATTGATTTGTGGGGTTTAACGTCCCAAAACCACCATTTGATTATGAGAGACGCCGTAGTGGAGGGCTCCGGAAATTTAGACCACCTGGGGTTCTTTAACGTGCACCCAAATCTGAGTACACGGGCCTACAACATTTCCGCCTCCATCGGAAATGCAGCCGCCGCAGCCGGGAATCGAACCCGCGACGTGCGGGTCCGCAGCCGAGTACCTTAGCCACTAGACCACCACGGCGGGGCTCACAGCATGTTACAGTCATCCAACATCACTGCACGACTCTACGGAAACGCAACGTGCGTTGCCTTTCCTTTGATCGGCCGTAATTCTTCGCGGGGTGAGCGTAAAGCCCGAAACATATGCAGCGTTTTCGCCAGCATTTTGCCGGCGTTTTATTTTTTCTCGGCGTCATCGCGGCAACGCCGCCTGAGAGGGCGGCAAATCATATGAGGAGTGCCAAGGCCAGCGTCATTGGAGCGCCCACAGTGTGACCAGACTGATTTATTGTAAAATCTCCTTAAGCGGCTTGAAGGTTTCGTCAACGACGTAGCAATAAAAACTTGTATTTCTTGCTTATCATTTGTAGCGTTCTTTTACTGGTACCAGAAATATACTGCTACCGAATGGTAACATCATTAGATTGGCAGCAATATAGCTGCGATTATTACGGGCAGTAGGCGCACGACCTCCTCAATAAACATTGGAGTTTATAGAGGAGGTCGTGAGTACGAGCAGTCAGCTGTGCCAGCTGGGCAAGCCACAAGTAAAGCGCTGAGGCCAGCACCGGCGCAGCGTGCCACATTCTTCGAAGAGAATGAACCCGATACCTCGCAAAACAGTGTGCAGTGTGCATCAATGCAGCAACATGAAATATTCCTGAATATAGGTTTCATGCGTCAATTGCAGTTCTGAGGTGAGGGAAAGAAATCACAATACAAACAAAAAGTTTTTCTGTATTTTACTTGCCGTGCAAGCTGTTAAAAATATGAATAACCAGAAACTCGCAATATACGGCCCCTGAGCTTGGAACTTGTAGTAGTAGTAGTAGTAGTAGTAGTAGTATTTTTATTTACAGTAAGCCGGATACAGAGCTCACTGCAGGGGCAAAAGGCTAAAGGCGAACAGCCTGACAAAGGCCCTTGTCCCTCCACAGTCCGTGACAGTGCAATGCTTAGACATCAGCACTGACAAACAATATATATATTCAATACATTGTTTTCAAGCAACCTGAAATTGTAAACACAAAATTCAAACATAAATAACATAAGAAGTTTACATAACACATTTTAAGAATTAGAGGTCACTCTCGTTAAAATTCACAACTAAACAATATCAATGAAACAACTCAAAAACAGACACAAAATGCATGCGGATACAATGAATTCCGCTGTATACACTCGTATAATTGACATAGAAGTTTATGAACAATTTAAGCATTTGCAGAGGCATGAGACTCCATTACGTAGTTTCGATAGTGCAGACCGGTGGTTATGAATAAGTTCTTTATTTGTTTCTTGAAAGTCGCACTACTAGCCCTAAAGTTCAATTGATCTGCAAGGGTATTTAAAACTTGAGGTACCTGGTAAGCAATACTTTGTTTTCCATACTTGGTTCTTGTTCTAGGAGCTCATTTCTTTTGTTCTCGCAGACTGTAGTGTGGTCTTCCGGTGCAACTTTCTTCATATAGCTTAGTCTTTTGTATTAACTGAAGTAATTTAAAATGATATAATAGATCAATTCTGAGTATGGAATGTTTAATGAATAGTGAAGCAGTGCGCAAGTCTTGTAGATTCCCCCTGTAATTTTCAAAGCAGCGCAATATTTTATTTTTTATAGTTATTAACTTATGGTAATTCTCTGGTGATGTCGTTCCCCAGACTCACATCCCATAACTTACTTTAGAATGAAAGAGTGCATAGTACATACTTATTTTTAACCTCAATGGGATTAAGTGCATTGTTCTAAAAAAACAACCAACTATTCGCGCTAATGCGGTGATCAGATGATTTACATATCTCTGAAGCCACATACTCAGCCAATACACTCAGACATACTAACCGCTCCAATGTATTTGAGTATAAAACTCGAAAATGGTTGAAAAAAACCCCGAGCGCTTCCTGTAGAAGCTTTTGAGGAGCATTCTAAGTCAAATACAAACATCAGTTGTGAATTTTCGGGTCATACAGAGCACAGCGACCACTTAATGGATATAAGGCGGACGGCAGCCATATTGGAAGCAGCGACGATGCTGTTACGTAGCGGAAGTAGCTGGCAGCCATGCGCTGATTCGTTCTTCACTCATAAACTCGCTTCCGGCGATGACGCTGACGCTGCCAATACGTGAATCGTTCAGAAGTGAATGTTTTGGCCGCTGACAACGACAGCATCGGCGCCAATTGATGCCGGCGTATGAAACGCCGAGAAAAGGCCGGAAAAACGCTGCTTTCGTTCCGCGCTTAAGCGGCGAACGCGGAGCTACATACAAACGAAGCAGATGTGTTGCTTGATGCACTGCAGAGTTGCCCCTAGTATGAATGGATGTCATGAGCCACGCGGACGCTTCGGTAAAGTCACCATGGCGGTGTGTTAATCCTTTGACAAAACTTAACTTTTGCACGAAACGTGCCAAATGGCATGGCCGCTTAGAAACGACGCGTTGAAGGAACTAATCAGATGCCACGATGAAGACGCATTATTTCATTACACCAAAATGCTGGGAACGAACAGTGGTAGATATAAACGGCGCAATTTTTACAACATACAACTAATGGGACCATGGCGCAGTGAATAGCGTGCCCACGATCTGTTGTCACGGACCCAGAGCTCACGGGTTCGACTTCCATTGATGGCAGTTTCTTCTCTTTGTCTTCTGATTATACACAGTTTGACATCATTTGCGTGACAAAGATGCGTCAATGAAATCTCGGTGGAACCCCGGCATGAAACACTTTCCTGTAAAACTAAACCAGTTGTTATATTGCGCCAATTTGTTATACTACTTCCTTTGTACTTGTTTGTCTAAAGCAGAACATATTGTCACGTGCTCGTGACATTCACGAAAGCAGTAGACTGTATATTGAAGATGAAACTGTTTATTTGGCCAAACCTGTGGCCAGAAAACTGAAGGCCAGATTACAGCAACACACAGTGGTTGCCACGAACTGAGCGTCGGCCATTGATCAACAGACAAGTGGCGAAGCGCGTTGGCATTTACACATGAGCTGTCGAATATTCCAGCTTCATCACTGGTCGTCGTTGAAGCTCTAAATTAATCTCGAGGTTTCAGATTTCACGCAAAATGTTAGTATAGTAGCCCAAACGCATGCACGCGATTTACTAGCGAATGTGAGCGGCGGCAGCACCAAACTGGCTACGTCGCGCTGTCTCGTCGCGTCGGCTGCAAGTACATGTCGGCGACAAAGTGACAGTGTTGCTAGATTGAAAACTAGCGCGTGCATACCCATAAAATACTAAAAAAAACTTTAAGAACGGTTAGCTCGATGACAATATGCCAAATATTGTTGTCTTTTGTGCAATATGGAAGGCGCTAAATCATTTCACGACCTTGTTTTTTTCCCAATGTTTGGTTTCACCACGACAGGGGGCCCAGAAGCGTACGCTACGACGTCTACGACGCAGTTAGAATGACGAATTCGTATTGCAGCAAGTGGCCAACTTGTCACAAGCTGACATCCAAACCTCAAAAAAAAGTTTTGCTAAAGGCATTTACGACAATACTTCCGCTCTCTCCATCTCCGAGTGACATGCAAGTATAAAAAAAGCGACAGACCGCACTTGCAGTGAAAATCGATCATATGTGAAGCACGAATGAGGAAAAGTTATATGTCACTTTAAAATTAGCACAATCTTACGAGATGGATGTAAATTATCCCGTAGATAATTTTCGTGTCATGATTATCTTGCTTTAACGTGTTATACAAAATTTGGTATATGTGGAGCTAGCGAAACGGCCGCGAACACGCTTTCAGTGTAGCATATAGTCATGTTTTACAAGACGTACGTGTCAAGATTATCATGTTTGGACGTTACATTCACCTTCGTCGTCTATTAACGTCACGTAATGTCAAACTTGGCATATGTAGACCTAGCAAAACTGATGCAAGCGCGCTATTAGCCAGATATGCAAGCGTGTTTCACTTAGCACGCAGGTAGTGTCTATCATGTGTGCACCAGTTGTATCTTCGTCATCCATTCTTGTAAAGTAACACGAAATCTGTATATGTGAAGCTAGCAAAACGACCGCAAGCGCACTGGAAGAGTCGTATGTAGTCATCCATTAAATGACACGCATGTGATGATCATCATGTTTGGATGTGTCATTCAACTTCACCATCTCTTCACGTCATGTGATACCAAAATTTGTATAGGTGGAACTAGCGAAACGGCCGCGAGTGAATCATGATCGTGGTATGTAGTCATGTTCTTACATGACACGCATGTCAATTATCATGTTTGGACCAGTCATATACCTTCGTCATCTATTCACATCAGGAAACAGCAATTTCGGTGTATGTGAAGCTAGCGAAATGACCGTGTGTAGTCACGTTAACTCAAAACATGTCATGATTATGTTTGTACGTGTCATTTGCCTTCGTCGTTTGTTCGCGCCGGGTAATATCAAAATTATTATTTGTGAAGCAACCAAAACGGCCACGAGCACATCATGAGTGTCGCGTCTAGAAGTGTGGCAGCTTCGGCTAGTTCGTATGGCATGACGATAGTTAAAGCGTGAAAACAAAACGACGACACAGAGACAAGAAGAAGTGTCTTTCGTGTCCTTCTTATCTCTGTGTCGTCATTTTGTTTTCGCGCTATAACTATCATCGTGTTGCATCTAGTCATGTTCTTACATGACCCGCATCTGACCGTGTTTGCACCAGCCATATACCTTCGTCCTCCGTTTACTTGCCTTATTGCTATATATATATATATATATATATATATATATATATATATATATATATATATATATATATGAAGCTAGCGAAGAGACCACGAGTGCACCATGAACGTGGCGTGTAGTCATCACTTGCACCACATCCATTCATGATTTCCACGTTAGAGTCTGTCACTTATGTTCGCCAAGAAGTCATGTTACACCGTACCAGTTTTGCGATATGTGAATGAAACCACCGCAACAGCAGTAAGACCTTAAAATGTAAATCATGACATGGGAGATGATTTAGACGCCAACCAAACGTTCTGAAGAAACCCGACGTTTCCGAACCAACTTGGTTCCTTCCTCAGGGATGACAGCGGAGGCTACGTAGCAGCGTCGTCTTCAAAGCACTCGCTGGGTGGCCAACGACACCTCTCTCGTGGAGAGATAGAAGGGAGCGTAGTCGTGGGAATACACTGGGGCAAGGGTTCCGCGAGAGCGGTTGATATTAATGGGCTGTCCTCTGTATGTGCCACGACTCGAAACACAACCTTTTCGTCCAGTTCGACTCGATCTCAAGAATGGCCGTCGCCTCGAAATTTATTTTGTGATCAAACGTCTCAGCATGTTCGGCGACTACGCTGCGCTCTTTGTAGAACTTCCGCACATCGTTGGCGTGTTGCTTCAGTAGTTCTGGTAGGTTTTTTGTCTCGCCGATATAGGACGATGGGCACTCGGCACACGGAATTTTGTAAACGACACCGGGGCTCCTCTCCATTGTTGGCCGGTCTTTCGGGCGGGGGAAGAGGCAGCCCAGCGTGCCCGAAGGCACGTGCGCGATGCGAACCCTTTCCTTCTTGAAGATCCGCACCAACATCTCGCTGGTTCCGTGAACGTATGGAACCGGTACACGTTTCGGGGGGGGCTGCCAATTAAGGTTGATTGGGGTTTCCATATCCTCTGTTGCTCTGCGCGGCGAGTGGCGGCTCTAATGAAGTTTTTCAGGTGTCCGTTTTTTCTGAGGTCAGCAATTACGCGGGCCTCCTCTTTCTTTTGCTCTGTGTCATTAGAGCATAAGTTCTTGGCTCTCTCGAGTAGCGTGGTCCCAACCGAGGCCTTGTGGCAGGCGGGGTGGGAAGAATCGAATTGAAGTTAGCGGCCAGTGTGCGTTGGCTTCCTATGAACAGAGAACTCCAGGCCGTTGCGCTTTCTTGCCACCTGCACGTCCAGAAAGGGCAGGAGTGGTCGCTTTCACACTCGGTCGTGAATTATATGGCTGGGTGCACGGAATTCAGGTGTTGTTTGAAGTTTCAACTTCAGACATCTTAATGACGCAAAAAAATTGTCCATATAACGCAGAAAAAGCTTGTGTCATGGCGAGAAGGAGCTGAGTGCTTTCTGTTCTATGTACTCTGTGGTCAAGTTTCCCATCGTGACGGAGATGGAAGCTCCCATCGCGGTTCCACTGTTCTGCCTGATATAGTTCTTTTGTAGGAGAAGTACGCACTGGAAGGCAGAACTCCAGTAGACGACATAGCTCGTCAACCACCAAAGGAGTCCTTTCACTCAGGCTTGCGTCCTCCTGAAGCATAGAACGGGCAGCGGAGACAGCTAAGGGAACTGGCACGTTGGTAAACAATGACACGACGTCAAATGAGACCATGCTCTCGTCATCACCGATGCTCACATCTGTCGCTAGCTGCAGGAAGTGGCTGGCGTCATGGACATGAGTTGGTGTCTTCCGGGTCAGTGGGGCGAAGATTTGGTGTAGAAAATTTGAAAGGGCTCAGCATGGGGAGGAAGCGAAGTATATAATAGGTCAGCGGGGGACGTCAGGCTTGTGATTTTTTGGTAGTCCATAAAAACTCGGTGCGCATCCGTTACGGCAGATTAGTCGCTGGTGAAGTGTTCTGAGGTTCGGGTAATGCTTGAAAACTTCCCCGAGTAGCTTCTTTAGCTGAGTCTGGGTTCGCTTCGTCGCGCCCTTTACTTGCTGCGTGTATGCGTCCCCTTCTAAAAGAGCTGAAACCTTCAAATCGTAGCCTCCGCTGTCGAACACCACCGTCGAATTGCCCTTGTCGGCGGGCAAGATGACAATGCTTCGATCCAATCGGAGTTCCAGAAATGCCTGGTTTTCCTCTGTGGTCAAGTTCTTTTTTGTGACGGTAATTTCTAAAGGATCCCAATTGATTTCAGCCGAATTTCTTCTCTGACGCCGGCGCGACGTTTTGGACGGCTTCCTCTACAGCCGCGACAAGTTTCGGTAGACAGGGCGTCGTTGACATGTTATACCCAGTTATAGGTGGTTGACGAGCTCTGTCGTCTACAGGAGTTCTGCCTCTCCAGTACGTACTTCTCCTACAAAGGAACTATTCACAGGCAGAACAGTGGAACCGCGATGAGAGCTTTCATCTCCGTCACTATGGCAAACCTGACCATGGAGTACATAGAAGAGAAAGCACTCAGCTCCTTTTCGCCGCTACCCAAGCTTTTTCTGCGTTATATGGACAATTGCTTTTGCGTAATTAGGATGGCTGAAGTTGAAAACTTGAGACAACACCTAAATTCCATGCACCCAGCCATAAAATTCACAACCGAATATGAAAGCGACCACTGCCTGCCCTTTCTCGACGTCTAGGTGGCAAGAAAGTGCAACGTTCTGGAGTTCTCCGTTCATAGGAAGCCGACGCCCACTTGCCGCTACCTCCAATTTGATTCTTCTCACCCCGCCTGCCACAAAGCCTCGGTTGTGACCAGCCTCTTTGAGAGAGCTAGGAACTTATGCTCTAATGAGACCAAGCGGAAGAAAGAGGAGGTCCACGTAATTGATGACCTCAAAAAAACGGATACCCATACAATACATTCGAGGCACCACCCGCCGTGCAGTGCAACAGAGGATACGAAAATATCAATCAACCTTAACTTGCAGCCCCCCGAAATGCGTACCCGTACCATACGTTCAAGGAACCAGTGAGATGTTGGCACGGGTCTTCAGGAAGGAAGTGGTTCACATCGCGCACGTGCCTTCGTGTACACCGGGCCGCCGCCTCCACCGCCCGAAAGACCAGCCAACAATGGACAGGAGCCCCGGTATCGTTTACGAAATTCCATGTGCCGAGTGCCCCTCGTCGTATATCGGCGAGACTAAAAACCTACAGGAACGACTGAAGCAACACGCCAACGATGTGCGGAGGTTCTACAATGTGCGCAGCGCAGTCGCCGAAGATGCTGAGACGTTGGATCACAAAATAAATTTCGAGGCGACAGCCTTCTTTGAAAGCAAGCCGAACTGGACGAGAAGGTTGTTACTCGAGTCGTGGCACATATACCGGACAGCCCATAATATCAACCGCTCTCTCGAAACCCTTCTCCCAGTGTATTCACACGGACTGCGCTCCACGGCGAAACGAGAGAGAGAGGAGTCATTAGCCACTACGTGAGTGCTTTGAAGACGATGCTGCTACGTAGCATCCGCAGTCACGCCTGAGGAAGGAACGAAGTCAGTTCCGAAATGTCGGGTTTCTTCAGAATTTTTGTTGGCGTCTAAATCATCTCCCCGTTTAATACCAAACCAGACAGGCTGCTGTCGAATGTTTACTTTCAAATCATGACACTCATGGCATACATAGCTTGATTTTTATGTTGAATGCTCGTCACACAGTCATGTTATGCCACAGCAATTTTTTATCGATATCATTATTGAAAAGGCCAGGAGAGCTAAACGTCTTAGGCGGCTATATAGATAGATAGATAGATAAATAGATAGATAGATAGATAGAGTGATAGATAGATAGATAAAAATAGATAGGTAGATAGATAGATAGAAAAATATAGATAGATAGATAGATAGATAGATAGATAGATAGATAGATAGATAGATAGATAGATAGATAGATAGATATAGTGCAGGTAACCCTAGCCTCGATCTTCTATTTTTCCTTGTTTTGTGTTATTTTCCGTCATTCTCGCGAAGACGTGTGTGGCTTCAAGAAGGTTTTGCCCCTACCAGGCCCTTTCCGAGAAGAAGCGACCAGAAGAAGAGTTTGATTCCAGGACTTCGGCCATGGCACAGCCTTGAAAGTGACCAGGACTGTTGTCTGATCTATCCCACACGCCATCGAAACGACCAGACTAACGAGCGGGCGAACGCAACTGTGTCGACACCAATGAACCTACAACTGATGACAACACATCCATAATAGTGGGACTCGACGAGAAGGTTGACGATTTGTCGGACATGAAGGACGACATTTCCAAGATGGTAAGCCACTGCAAAAGCAGAACTGTGGGTGTTCTTGTGATTATATCACCTGTAGAGAACGAAAAATGCCTAAGACAGGTGAACCCTATTGCTTTATAATCTCTGGTGACATCAGTCATTGACGCTTAGCTAGTTAGGAGTAATTTCACTGCTCAAGGTTCACTACTGCTTGACGTGGCCACTGAAGATCATGTAAACGCGCTTTACAGGTGTGGCAAGCTTTGTGGTGTAGCAGTTAGTGCTCCTCTGCGAAACACCTGTCTGCCCAGAGGTGTTCCGAAGTGGTACAGAGAGGAGGATCTTCTCGGATACACGAAACCCCAAGGCGTTATTCACGTCAGGAGGACTGTCAGAAGAGAAGATCCTTCTACGAATGAGTGAAATGGTAGACCCATGGACGCGGTGGTACTTGTGTTTACTCCAAACACCGAGCGACCTCTTACCTTGGCTTCACTCGACATGCAACCGCTGAATACACGGGGCCACCACCAAGGTGCTTTGAATGCCAACGTTTTCGTCACGTGGCGAAATTCTGCAAAGGAGAGCTGTGATGCAAACGCCGTGGAGGTCGACATGACTTCAAAACTTTCAAGGCGTACTTTAAATGCGCAAACTGCAATAGTGACCATCCCGCAAGTTATAGTGAGTGCCCATTCCGTGTGAGTGCGCTCATAGACGAAAAGCCTTAATTATGGGGCCTAAAGCACCCATACCAACTACTGCCCGGTCAGTTGCTCAATCACCTGAGGACTTCCCCCATTGATGAAACACAGAATATTTACTAGACAACAAAATGTAAGTGAGGTGCAATCAGAAGAATGCTTCCTGAAAACACCAGGCAGCGCGAGTCAAGCAAAACAAGGAGCCATGCCAACTGAGTCTACTCAGAAAATTTTACACAAGCTACCTATGCCAGAGTACTGAGACAAGAATTAGGGCAGAAGACAAGGGGACATAAGGAAAATATCCACGACACTGCGGAGATTGTTCGTGTTTTGTTTTCCACTCTACGTTCTCACCTAGCGACAATGCCACCAGGTATCGCGAAGACCATGCTGCAGGCCGTGTTGGCTCTAGAATCAGTGCTGCTTGGTTCTTCGGGCACAACCAGCAGTAGGATGCCGAAGGCCAGGCATCAGTTAACGTTAAATTGCCGAAAATTGTCTTTCTTGATGCAGTGGAGTGTGGCCGGTATTGTTTCTCGTATGAATGAAGTACACCAGTTTTCGAGAGAATATCGAATTACGATCTCGGCTCTGTCGGAGGCCAGATTACCGAGACAAAGATCAATCACTGGATACGTCACTCACAAGAACCACACCATAACGACTTTTCCTAATGGAAGCGCCGTTGTGTATACACAAAGGGAGATACCACACGTAGTACTCAATGTGGCGTACTTTTGCACAGACGTTACAGAGGTTTGTGCGATTCGAGTACAGATAGGAAACCGCAAAGTTAGCATCGCATCGGTTTATGTGTCACCTCACAAAAATTTCCATCCAAAAGCTTTTGGAAGATCTGTATAATCGCAACCCTAGCTCCGCGCATCATTTGTGGTGATTTCAATGAACATCACACTTCATGTGGTTACAAGAGTTGCGATGCACGTGGACGTTGTCTGGAAAATGCTAGTGATGAGCTCGACTTATGCATTGCGAATGATGGCAATGTAACATTCTTTATGCCGCCAGCTTGTACAAGTATTATTGATTTGACTTTGCATTCAAATGACGTTCAACAGACGTGCTGCACTAGCTCCGGACAGAATGGGTAGTGATCATTTCCCTATATTTATTAATGTTGCTGGCTACCATTGACGGAAGTGGAGTCCTGCAAAGTAACTGATTGGGATTGATACCGAAAGCATCTAGATCACCGATCACGGGATGTATTTCAGGATATGCTGGCAAGCAAAGCAGCTGCAACTACTATACTTAAGCTACCTGCACATTTTCCAGCCCCGGACATAAAGCTCCATAATTTGTGTGCGGCTGGAAGAAGGGAAGAAAAAAGGCTTATGCGAAGAGGTAGCGAACCTGCTAGCAAAACGCATTTCAACAGACACAGCCACAAACTTCGGAGGAAACAAGAGGCAAACATTTGTGAGAGTTTAAGTGTGTTTACTCTATTGTCAAGGATATGGCGAGTAGTAAATAGTGTCGGAAGAACGCCCGAGCATTTGAGACTATTTATTGCCCTCGCGTTATTCAAAGATACATCAATGCCGTCTCTAGTCGAAGAGTTTGCTGACGTATATGTAATTGAAAGAGAAAGTGAATCACCTTACCCACTTCCAGCTCATTCTACATCTGCCACCAACACACCTTTCACGTTGCGGGATATTACATCAGCCATAAGTTGTCTCCGTCGACGCTGTACTCCTGAACCTTACGGAATTACAAGCCAAATGATCTGAAATCTGCCTGCAGAAGTGAAGATCAGGCTTTTCATGCATTTAAACTATGTTTGGGAGTCGAGGAACATTCGTAAAGCCTGGAAAATTGCCCGAGTTGTGCCAGTGCTGAAGCCAGGTGAAGACAGAACAGAACTGGTATCATATAGACCAGTATCACTAACTTCGTGCGTAGCGAAGCTGATGGAGAAGCTGGCCTGCGTTCGGCTGACATGGCGGATGGAGATTCAAAAGGCTCTTCCAGCATGTATGACTGGGTTCTGGCAATGGTTGAGTGCCTAGGACCACGCCTTTGATTTGGTGAGTCGCATAGAACACCAGCGAGCATACGGCTTTTCAAATCTGACAATATTCCTGGAGGTTTCAAAAGCGTATGACTACGTGTTCCAAGGTGCGTGGTCCTCAACACCTTTCACCATCTTGACATCGATTTCCCCAAACAAAGACAACTTCGACAAGACCCAGCTTGGTCACATGAGGATGTCGACTGTCAGCTGACGATTCCACGGATGCACAGCAAGCGTCCCACATCCACAGCAGAAGTACGTTCTTTTGTACTTGAATATATTGAAGAAAAGTAAGCTGATCATTTGAAAGTTTTGACCGATGGATCAGTCGACATATTGCGCGGAGCAAGCGCTGAAGCGTTTGTGATTCCGCCTCTAAAGGCGTCCTGAGCAGCGCGGCTCGAGTGCGTTGTTTAATCGACAGCATGTGAAAGCGTGGCAATCCAGGCAGCCTTGAACAAAGTGAGGTTTTGTAGGCAGCAACAAGTCGTGCTGTTTTCGGACAGTAAGCCCGCTTTGCAGCTGCTAAAACATGAATTTGTTTTGGATCCATGCACTCAAAGATCACTGAGAATCCTTAAAGACCTGCAAGGCATTGGTATAAACATTAGGTTTCAATGGATTTCATCACATGTGGGTACAGCGGGTAATGAGGTGGCTGACAGACTTACCCACAGTGCTCTGGAGCTTACATCAAGGAAGAAGGCTCCCAAAGACAATCAGCGTATCTTACGAGAAGCTGTCAATAACATTTTCACTCGTTATGGCTAATGCCTCACCAGCCATGTGTGAGAAAAGGGCTATCAAGGGAAGGGGCCTGCTTGCTTTATCGCATCCGAAATGGATCAGCGCGTACACCAGCATGGTTCCATAAGATCAGACTGTCCGCGACGCCCTCGTGCCCGAAGTGCAAGGAAACGGTGATACAGAACACTATTTGCTTAAGTGTCGTGAACATAAAAAGGAACGGCAAGGTTTGTTAGAGGAACTGCTGCGGTTAGGCTAGCCATGTGACAGAGTGACAGATAATATGTTTCCGCGTGGTCACTCGATCTTCTGAAAACAGGTGTCGCGACTTCTCTTGAAATACTTGAATGCTACAGATCTCGCATGTGACTGGTGATAAGCGAGAATTATGTTTGAGGTAAAGTGCAGCGAGCTAGAGTACCGGCACAACACTGCATGTGGAATAGCACAGAAGCCGCCGTCTTATGCAGGCTTACGTCGCGCAATGCAGAATATTTATTTTAAGAGTCTGCTCTTGCGTAGTCAAAAACAAACAAAGGACATTAGCTACAATTATCAAAGAGAAAACCGGGTTGGGCAATCGCCTGCAAATTATGCAAGGCTACAGCCACCGCCTACCTACAACATGTTAAACCTTTAACCCTAACCTTATAAATAGATAGATAGATAGATAGATAGATAGATAGATAGATAGATAGATAGATAGATAGATAGATACAGCCAAAGTAGCCTAAGTTTCCTAAGAAAATAGGCTGATCACACTTACAGTGAGAATAGATTATATACAAAGAAAGAACAAGGAAGATAGATGTCTAACGTTGCGTCAGCACAACCTTAGGATATGAACGAAAATTGTGCTGTATATGACTGTCATATCATTTTCATTTTTAGACGTGTCATTACCCTCCTCGTCTATTCACGTGACGCAATACCAAATTTAATGTGTGTGGAGCTAGCGAAACGTCCGCGAGCGCATCAGGAGCGTAGCTTGTAGTCCTGCCGTACATGACATGCATATCACGATTTACACATTAAAATCCTTCACTTAAATTCACCATGCAGCCATGTCATACCATACGAGTTTTGCAATATGTCATGAGAAGTAAACGACTACAACAATAGCGAGACCATGATATGTAAATCATAACTTACATGTCATAATATTCATGTTATTACTAGTCAATTATGCTCGTCATACAGTCATAATATGCCATGCCGATTTTGTTGTAGATACCAATACCAAACCGGTCAGGAAACCTAAAAGTAGTTGATAGATAGATAGAGAGATAAATAGATAGTTACGTCCGAAGTCGCCGAAGTTAGCTTCAAATAGTGGCTGATCCCGAGTACAATGGAAATTGATGATTTGTGCAGAACAAATAAGATGGATATATCCCTTTACCGTCCGTACAACCTTATGAAGTGGACTCAAATTATGCCATATATGACTTTCATGTCATCATTATCATGCTTGGACGTGTCATTAACCTTTCTCGTCTCTTCACGTCACGCAATACCAAATTTGGTATATGTGAAGCTAGCGCAACAAGCGGGAGCGCATCGTGAGCATGGCTTGTAGCCATTGCGTGCATGACTTGCATATCATGATTTCCAAGCCAGGGTCTGTCACTTCCGTTTGCATTGCAGTCACGTCAAACCATATGAGTTTTGCAATATGTCATGTCAAGGAAACCACGGCAAGAGCACGAAGACAATGAAATGTAAATCATGACATACATATCATGATTTTCATGTTATAACTAGTCAATTATGCTCGTCATCAGTCATGTTATGTGATACCGATTTGTTATGGATAGCATTATCGAGACGGCCAGGAGAGCTAAAACACGTAGGCGGCTCTATAGATAGACAGATAGATAGATAGATAGATAGATAGATAGATAGATAGATAGATAGATAGATAGATAGATAGCAATATAGATAGATGATAGATAGATAGATAGATAGATAGATAGATAGATAGATAGATAGATAGATAGATACGCTCAAAGTCACTTAAGTTCGTTCAAAATTCTTTGCGTTTAATAAACAGACGAGCTCCGGGAACTGATAACACGTCACCTTTTTTCCCCGCCTGTTAAGCACAAACCGCATGCAGGCAATTTCCTCGCGACAGTGAGAAAGGACAGTGACGAGCGACAAGATTTGCTGTCCCAGAGGCCCATCTGTCACCGCCGCTTTTCACGTCGTGCGTTTCTGAAAAACTACAAAAGATTGCTTGTTGTCTTGAAGCCAGCGTGGCTATTTCTGGCAACGTGCTAAGCCCTTGGTCCTCGCTTCAGTTGCAATTAGCTCTCGATGCTTGTTTTCCACTGTACATTTTTTACATTTTCATCTCACATCGTAGAGTGATAGGTTGGGTGTATTTTGTCCTAAATCTCGTTATCGAATGTATGTTTACATGCATCAACGCATTGTAGCAAGCGGCAATTTGTTCGCTTGCTACAATGTGGAATCTTCCTGTGAAGAGCTTCATAGCTGTCGTAGCGTACGCTTCCGGGCAGCCTGTCGTGGTTGAACCAATAATTCTGAAACAAAGAAGGTAAGGAAGAGGTTTTTGGGCTTTCTTAATTCACACAACACTGCAATAAGTATGGCATGCTGTCATCTACCAACTATTAAATTTCTATTTGCGATTTATTGGTATGAACGCGATAGTTTTTATTCAAACAAAAATGACCATGTGTTTCAGACATGCGGTTGCAGCCGTCGCGAAGCGGCGGAGTCAGTTTTTAGATGCGGAAGCATCTTATACTCGCGCCTTGTAGTGCGCCGTCCGCGCCGTCCGCACCGCTTCTCGAACATTCGACAGCTGACGCGCACGCATGCGCCGTCGCGCCGTCGCCCACCATCTGTGCCGCGCGCGCTTCTCCTTCGAGAACATTCGACAGCTGACAGCGCATGCGCCGTCGCCATCTGTGCCGCGCGCGCGCTTCTCCTTCGAGAACATTCGACAGCTGACAGCGCATGCGCCGTCGCGCTGTATATATACTCAAGGTCGGCGCTCGCTCGCTCAGTTGCCGCTCGTCGGTTGGTTTGTACGGCGCGTCGACGTCCAAGGTCGCGGTGAAATGAATTTCAACGAATCCACAAACACAATGATCGACGTCCCTTCGACCAGCGCCGCCCTTTCGCATACGTGTGTACGTGTTCACTCATTTAACACCCCCTCCTACAACCACGTTAACCAATTCAGCCATCGACCCAAGTAAGTCGCAATTTAACACCCCATTTCACAACCACGTTAACCAATTTAGCCATCGACCCAAATAAGTTGCACTTTAACACCCCGTTAACCAATTATATGCTCCGCAACCTCCTCAGTGTTCCCCCGAGGGAAGCTGCGGGCAATTTTTCTTTGTTGTTAGGAAATCGCGTGACTGTAGATTTGAACACAAGCGCCTCTTATAACCAGCAGTCATGGTTGGAGGAATCGTCCTGCATATGCCGCTGTTCTTTTTTATTTCGGAGCATTTCTTAGTCGCACAATGTCGCGCTATGGCGGGGGGTCGCACCGTCCGCACCCCCACTGCACATGCTCACGTCTGCCGTGTCGTGCCATTAGCTGGCGCCTCGTGCTGGCTCAGGACGATGCCACCAAAAATATTTTCTGGCCTGCTCACTGCCGCCGTGATGTCACTCATTTTGTCCGAGCGAAGCATGTGTGCGGTGGGCTGTGAATCTTGCTGCTATCGTCTGCGTTTAAAAGATAAAGCGTGCGCGGCGACTATTACATGCTTGATGTCTTCATTCTGTCTTTTCCAACAAAGAAGGTGAACGTTTAAGTAGATTAGTACGCTTTAAAGTGTTTAGAGACTCATCTGTGAGCCATTTCTTCTACAAAAAGTCAAAGATAGTCAAGGATTGCGCGCTATCGAACGTGTGGTCGATTTATGAGAGCAAAATATATTGTACCAAGAAAGGCTCGAAGTAAATGAAGTACATTTTGTTCATTTTTTATTTACACACGCACGCATGCACGCGCACACTATCTAGTACTTGAAGAGAAGCTATTCCTAAACATTTGCTGAGTATATCCAGTTTATTTGTACTCTTTCGAATTTCTGTCTTCATTGGCACGCAGTTACTAGGGAGAGTCTGTGCTGCTGCAACAAGTATGTTATTCAGTACAATATAAGAGTGATTAGCACTGTAGGTGAAAACAAAATTTGTCGTTTCACAAACATTTCTCAAGACTGACACAAGGAGTGGCGTTTATCTTTCTGTGGCCCCTCTCGCATTAGTGCTATAGTCGCTCGTATACTTTGGGGCCTGGTAAAAACGTTTCTACTAAGGTCTAAATTACATTGCGTAACCTCCGTGGTTGCTTCCACTGCCATTCCGGTTGCTGAATTGGTATATTTGGTAGAAGTTTTTAAATATTCTAGCTTGAGGTAGAGCTCACGCACCTGAAACCTTTTTAGGAAAGCGCTTTAGCGTAAGTGTCTACCCGCATCTAAATATTACCACGCTCCATTCCTCAAGTTTTGTTATCGCCCCGAAACACTACACAATTCTCAGCACAAACCGCGCCTGCAGTTTTCGAGAAGCTTCAGGACTGTAGTAGATCATTTCGATAAGATCACGCCCACTCCGTGAACTGTACAGATTATTCTGAAACCTACATCACCGCAAGCGATAACACTAGAACATTCGATGGCAAGAGTATGAATGCTGACGCACTTCGCCGCTTGTCAGTAGTTGATCGACGGCCGACGCTCCGTTCACTGCTATCTGTGCAAGACTGCTACTGTAATCAGACTTTCCGTCTACAGGGCACAAGTTCACCCAAATAAACAGTTGAATCCCAACATAAAGTCTCCTGTCTTCGGCCCCGTCACGACCCTGTGACATCTGGTGGAGGTGCTGCTTCGTTCATGTACCGGACGCCCCCGTCCAGCCGTGAACCCAGCCCACGTCGCGGAGAAGACACCGACGCCAACCAGGAGCAGAAAACAAGCCGCCGATAGCAAGGTCTACCATAAAAGTACGGGCCTATACAAGACAAGGCGCGGAAGACGAAGGCCATGACCTCGACTGCAGCGACAATGACAACCGCAGCGTCCCAGCCCGCTATCGTTATGAATCAACCCAGGGAACCACCAACTTTCCATGGGTCATCGTTCGAATACCCGGAGACACGGCTAGGAACATACGACCATGTGGCTGCCCTCAACCGCTGGGACAATGAAGAAAAGCTCCGTCGTGTGTACTTCTACCTGGAAGACACCACAAGGACATTGCTCGAAAATTGGGAGTCCGCGCTTCAAACGTGGGAGGTCTTTGGCGGCACATTCCTGCAAACGTTCTCGAGCGTCCCTCACAAAAAGAGGGCCGCTGCTTTACTAGAGACCCGGGATCAGCTACCAAGTAAAAATGCTGCCACTTTCACAGAAGAAATGACCCGCCTATTCCGTCAGGCTGACCCAGACATGCCTGTGAAGAAGAAAGTTGGTTTCCTCATGCGAGGGGTCAAACAAAAGCGCTTCGCTGGACTGAAGAGAAATTCATCGAACACCGTCCAGGGATTTGTTGCCAAAGCGACCACTATCGGAAAGACCCTGGACATGCACACCAGACAGCAATATCGTCGCCTGACTCTAGATTGCGCTGCTGCTCAAGACATTGACTCCGAAGCCCTGCGTGAAACAATCCGAGCCATCGTGCGAAAAGAGCTGCGCAAGCTTTTGCCTTCGGCGCAGCCTCAAGTGGATTCGATTGCCGACATTGTGCAAGATCGCCGACATTGTGCGGACTCCTCAAGCTCAGTGGACACCACGAAATTTTTCCCGTTCGCCGTCGCCGAGCCACCGCATGTCACCACACCACCGGCAGTTCTCTGATCTAACGTGGGGCTGGCCTTCTAGCCCGTATCAGGGAAACTAAGGGCAGCAACCGATAGAGGTGCGGTTGCTGTGCGACGAACTACCGAAGATCCAACGACGACGACGACGCCGCGACGGAGCTTTCCGAACACCACGCCAACCAGGCGACGTCGTGACGACAAAACCCCACTCACCGAAGGTGACCTGATGACGCAACATAGAAGCAGCGGAACAAGCCGACGAAGCCGTAACTCAACGCCACGGCCTAACTTAAACGCGACATGGTGAACTAGCGACCTCGACGTTCTTATCGACGGCCACAGTGTGACCGCTCTCATCGATACCGGAGCCGACTATTCCGTCATTAGTGGGTCGTTTGCTGCGAAGTTGGAGAAAGTTAGGACAGCTTGAAAAAGCCTTGAAATCCGCACAGCCGGAGGTCATGTCGTAACGCTTGCAGGAATGTGCACAGCGAGAGTCACCATTAAGGGCCACATTTATCCTGCAGACTTCGTAGTCCTAAAGCGTTGCTCGACAGATGTCATCCTTGGCACGGACTTCTTATGTATGTATGGTGCTGTCATCAACTTGAGAACAAAGTCGATAACGTCATCCACAGAAGAAGCACAACCTCCGCGCGCGCCATCAGGAAACCATGCCTTGAGAATGTCCTCGACGAACAAATCACCATTCCGCCTCGCTGCAGCGTCATTATTTCAGTCGGCGCTCCTAAATCACGTGACTTAGAAGGCGTCGTTCAAGGCAGTCAGCATCTGTTGGTCACCCGAAATATTTGCGTCACAAGAGGAATTGCAGAGCTGCAGGGGGAGGGCAAAGCAACGGTTATGCTCACGAATTTCAGGAATGAGTACAAACATGTACAAAGGAACGACGGTCGCATACATCCAAGAAATTGTGGAAGCCACCAGTACTTTTGTCTTCGTCGATTACGCGAAACCTGCTAAGAGGAACCAAGCCCCACCCACAGCTTTCGACATAAATCCCCGACTTCCGAACCATAAGGAAGAACATTTGAGGGTCCTGCTCCTGCATTACCAAAATTGCTTTTCGTCGTCAACGAAAATTCGGTAGACCCCAATCACAAAACATCGCATCATAACCGAAGAAAATGCCAGACCACTCCTTCAGAGTCCGTACAGGGTTTCGACGCGAAAACGCGATGCTACGACGAGACAAATCGATGAAATGCTGCAGGATTACATCATGCAGACGTCCAAGAGTCCGTGGGCGTCCCCCGTGATGTTAGTGAAGAGAAACTATGGGACCCTAAGTTTCTGCGTCGATTACCGCCGCCTGAACAAAATCACAAGAAAGGACGCGTATCCTCTCGCGCAAATAGACGACGTACTTCATCAGCTCCATAACGCCAAGTATTTTTTGTCAGTGGACCTCAAGACAGGCTATCGGCAAATCGAAGTCGACGAAAGAGACCGAGAGAAGACTGCTTTTATAACATCTGACGGCCCCTTAAAGTTTAGGGTGATGCCTATCGGTCTTTGCTCAGTGCCTGCAACCTTTAAACGCGTTATGGATACAGTATACTGGCAGGATTGAAGTGGCAGACTTGCCTTGTGTACTTGGATGACGTCGTCGTGTTTTCCTATTTCGACGAGCAACTTCGGCGCCTTGAAGCTGTACTTCAAGCTGTTAAGACGTCCGGGACTCACACTGAAGACAGAAAAGTGCAGATTTGCGTACGAGGAGGCACGCGATTGACAAGTGCGGAGTTCATCCCGATCCACAGAAAACAGCCGCCATCGCTGACATACCGCCGCCCATCGACAAGAAGGTGGTGCGCCGATTTCTGGGCCTATGATAGGCGGTTTGTGAAAAAATTCGCCCCGATCGTCAATCCACTCACTAACCTTACCAAGGCCTACGTAGAGTTCAAGTAGGAAACGCCGCAGAAACACGCTTTCCAAGAGCATAAACTTCGCCTCCAGATGCCTCTTTTACTTGCCCATTTCGAAAAATTCGCCGAGACAGAAATACACACTAACGCAAGCAGCCTAGGTCTCAGCGCTGTCTTTGTGCAGAGGGCTAACGGACTTGAAAGGGTTATTAGTTACGCCAGCCTATTGCTATTTTAAGCAGAAGCAAATTATTTTACAACAAAAAAAGAGTACCTCGCCATCATCTGGGCTACGTCGAAAATTCGCCCCTACCTCTACGGCAGGCCCTTCAAAGTTGGGAGCGACCACCACGGCTTGTGTTGGCTGGCTATCTTGAAGTACCCTTCCGGTCACCTCGCACGATGGAGCCTGAGACTTCAAGAATATGACATTAACTTCGTTTACAAGTCCGGCAAGAAACACTCCGACGCCAACTGTCTCCCTCGTGCGCCTGTCGACCAACTACCGGCCGACGACCCGGATGACGACTACTTCTTGGGAGTGATAATTGCCGACAACTTCGCTGAACGACAGCGGGCCGAACCGTATCCTAAGGCCCTAATAGAATACCTCGAAGGTAGGACCACCGAGGTCCCGAAGGTATTCAAGCGCGCACTTGCGTCGTTCTCCCTGCGAAATCGTCGTCTCCAAAATAAAAACTTTTCACCACTCCAAGCCATGTACCTCCTTGTGGTGCCTTCAGCTCTGCAGCCAGAACTCCTGCAGGCTCCGCACGACGATCTGACGACAGGGCACTTCGATGCATCCGCAAGCACACGAGGATACAAGAAAGGTACTACTGGCCACGTCTTACCACCGACATCACTCGTTATGTTAGAACATGTCGGGACTCTCAGCAATGCAAGAGACCGCCGACAAGGTCAGCGGGACTTCTGCAGCCAATCGAACCACCTCGCCGACCATTAAAGCAGATTGGTATGGACCTACTGGGGCCGTTCCCGACGTCGGGTTTCGCAAACAAGTGAATCGTGGTAGCCACCGTCTACCTCACCCGCTACGCCGAGACAAAAGCCCTGCCCAAAGGCAGTGCATCTGAGGTAGCTAAGTTCTGCGTCGAAAATATCGTCGTATGTCACCGCGCCCCGGAGGTCCTCGTCACTGACAGAGAAAGGGCATTTACTGCTGACCTAACTCTAGCGATCTTTGCATACAGCCAGAAAAACCACCGCCGGACGACAGCGTACCACCCACCGAAACCGGTCTCACCGAGCAGCTAAACAAGACGATCGCCGACAAGCTGGCAATGTACGTCGATGTCGAACACAAGACATGGGACGCCATTCTTCCGTACGTGACCTTTGCATTTAACATAGCGGTGCAGGATACGACGCAGATACCTTCATACAAATTAGACTACGGAAGGAGCCCGGCAACGACGCTTGATGCCATGTTACCCAACGTAACCGACGAAGAAAACCTTGATGTGAGTGAGTACCTTCAACGCGCCGAAGAAGCCCGACAATTCGCGCGTCTTCGTATCAAGAATCAACAGATGACCGTCAGCCACCATTACAATCTTCGTTGACGCTTCGTGCAATACCAACCCGGTGAACGTGTTTGGGTGTGGACGCCGATACGCTGACGTGGACTCAGTGAAATGCTTCTAACACGGTACTTCGAACCGTACAGGGTGGTTCGACGTCTCGGCCCACTTGATTACGAGGTTGTCCCCGACGGCATGTTGAACTCTCAACGACGCCGATCGCGACCTAAAGTCGTCCATGTTGCGCGCCTCAAGCCGTTTAAGGCTCGTTAACAAACTGAAGCAGTGTTTTTTTGTATAATTGCTGTATCGTAATTTATTCATTCTATTTTCTTGCATTATTGTTGTACCTTCGTCTTTAGTGAAAGCATCGGGACGATGCCTTTTTCAGAGGGGGACAATGCCACGTTCCATTCCTCAAGTTTTGTTTCCGCCCCCAAACACTACAAAATTCTCAGCGCAAACCGTGTCTGCAGTTTTCGAGAAGCTTCAGGACTGTAGTAGATTATTTCGATAAGATCACGCCCACTGTGAACTGTACAGATTATTCTGGAACCTACGTCACCGCCAGCGATAACGCTAGAACATTCGATGGCAAGAGTATAAATGCCGACGCATCTCGCCGCCTGTCAGTAGTTCATCGACGGCCGACGCTCCGTTCACTGCTATCTGTGCGAGACTGCTATTGTAATCAGACTTTCCGTATAGCGGGCACAGGTTCGCCCAAATAAACAGCCAAATCCCAACATAAAGTCTCCTGTCTTCGGCCACGTCACGACCCCGTGACAATATCAAGGAAACATGATAGGCTAAGGTGCTGGCAAGACTGGTGCAAACTTTTTTACCGTAATGTTGTTAATGGAACACTGGTAAGAATATAATATGCAGAAAGCCGATGCAGTAAACAATGCAACAGCATTCCTTTCACTTTTCTCAACAAAGGGAACATACGTACTAGACGACGTCCGCTGCGCTAATCACCAATAGCAAAATGTTTACCGACACTGAAGAAAAAAC
Source organism: Rhipicephalus annulatus (assembly GCA_013436015.1). Classification (NCBI taxonomy): domain Eukaryota; kingdom Metazoa; phylum Arthropoda; class Arachnida; order Ixodida; family Ixodidae; genus Rhipicephalus; species Rhipicephalus annulatus. Next base: position 32,425 of record WOVY01001019.1, on the reverse strand, counting down.
GCCCGATCGAAAACGTACTGCCACGCACGTTTGTTCTTTTAATGCCATGGCTAGCCCCGCCGTGGTGATCTAGTGGATAAGGTACTCGGCTGCTGACCCGCAGGTCGCGAGATCGAATCCCGGCTGCGGCGGATGCATTTCCGATGGAGGCGGAATTGTTGTGGGCCCGTCTGCTCAGATTTGAAAGCACGTTAAAGAAACCCACGTGGTTGGAATTTCCGGAGCCCTCCACTACGACGTCTCTCATAATCATACTGTGGTTTTGGGATGGTAAACCCCACACATCAATCATTTAGTTCCAGGGATAACGCTAACATTCAGGAACACACATGATTTTAGTGCGAAAATGGGTCATGGTGGAGACGGTGCCAATGGAATGACTCGGAAATATGTAGTATGGACCCACGTACTTTCGGGTCACGAAGAAAACGAATGGTGACGTAATATCGACAAAAGACACGCTCCCATTTTGTTCTTCGGCAGTCTTTAAAAAATAAGAACACTCGCAACTGCTGTTTCTCTATCGCAACGATTTGTCACGCAGCATCACCCAAGCGTTCGGAATTGCAGCCGTACAGAATGCGAATACCCAGTGCGCAAACACATGAGTTATGTACGCGGAATTTCACGGACACATCGAAAGATGGTCATCTCGAGTCACCAACCAGCACAGGAGCACGCCACAAACACGTTCATCAGGCTTGGCAATTCATTTCTGTCGAGCGACAAGAGCAAGCCTAGGCACGTCTGTGCACCAACCACACAGCCACGGTGGTCTAGTGGCTAAGGTACTCGGCTGCTGACCCGCAGGTCGTGAGATCAAAACCCGGCTGCAGCGGCTGCATTTCCGACGGAAATGATGTAGACCCATGTGCTCTGATTTGGGTGCACGTTGAAGAACCCCAGGTGGTACAAATTTACGAAGCCCTCCACTACGGCGTTTTTCATAGTCATATGGTGCATTTGGAACGTTAAACTACGTACGCACCTGCTTAAATCCCATAGAGCTGAACAAAACGTGCCCCGCCGTGGTGGTTTAGTGGCTAAGGTACTCGGCTGCTGACCCGCATGCCGCAGGTTTGAATCCCGGCTGCGGCGGCTGCATTTTCGATGGAGGCGGAAATGGTGGAGGCCCGTGTGTTCAGACTTGGGCGCACGTTAAAGAACCCCAGGTGGTCAAAACTTTCGGAGCTCTCCACTACGGCGTCTCTCATATTCATATTGTGCTTTTGGGACGTTAAACCCCACATATCTTCATCAGCTGAACAAAACGCTACAGCGGGAGAACTATCCCACGCTTACACTGGAAGACATTGTGCGAAAGCTTGCCGCAGCTATTTGTTTTTCAATTTTAGACGCCGCGTTAGGGTTTTGGCAGATAAAGCTGGATGACGCAAGTTCGAAACATTGCACGATGAGTTGCTGCAAAACCTTGCATCCCATGAACGCTATCGCTTTCTGCACGTGTCTTTCGGTATTGCCTCTGTACCGGAAATATTTTAAGCAGAGATGCACCGCGTCTTAGTTCTTCCAAACGTTTCAATAGAAATGAATGAAAATCTTGTATGAGGCAAGAATATCACTGCAATTTCCAGCCTCTGCTAAACCGTTGCCAAGAACGATATCTCGGACTAAACTGAAAGAAGTGTTTTTTTATGCATCCGGAGGGGCGCTACCCTGGACGCGTGCTCAGCGCCGAATGCGTATACGTGGGGACCCCTAAATGGCACAAGCAATTTGGAAATGCCAATACCAAACAACTGTAAGGAACAGCAAGTTTTTTTCAGCACATTGAACTTTGTTCACGCTTTATCCCTAGTATGTTAAAGGTCACTACACCACTCAGAAGTTTCCTGCGGGAAGACACAGCATGGGTCCAAACGGAAATGCAGCAAGAAATATTTCCTAAATTGCGCGAAGCTCTGGCCCAAGCGCCCATTCTCCGGCATTTTTACTCCAGTATCCCGTCTGATTATGAGTGGATGCAAGCCAGGTGGGAGTTGGTGCTGTCCGGATGCAGGATGCGCAGCCTGTTGCATTTTTGTCACGCACCTTTATGGACGCACAGGCACGATACTCACAGATAAAGCAACACTCGCTATCGCACGTGGGTGCACCAAATTTCATGACTGGATATTTCGACAGCATGATGAGCCTGTTGCAACCAACCATTGCCCGTTAGTAGCGCTATTCAGTGAGCCACTGCGCCAGTGCCCACTACGTTTACAAGGCACGCGCCTAACCCTGAAACCTTACCCTATCCATGTTACGTACAAACATGGCAAAGAACTATTTCTCGATGACGCATTGTCAAAATGTTTTAGCAAAGAACGCAAGAGAGACGAGAATTTTCAAACCAATGTTTTTGAATGTTTTTAACCTCAGAACGCTCGCTACGAGATAATATTCAAGCAACAAATAAGGACGCAAACTTGGGCAACCTGCGAGAGCACAGGAGTACCACATGCCGACTTCAGAAGCAAGACGTCCCTGGGTCATTTCGGGCGTACTGGGAGTACCGGGAGAAAATACACGCGAAGCACGGCCTCGTATTCTGGAGTAACAAGGTAATCGTGCCGCCATCGAAGATACCAGAAATGATGCACATTCTTCCGCGGCGCATGCGGGAGCCGTAAATATGAAGACTAGAGCAAGGAACGTTCGTGATGTTTTGGTCGAATATTTCAAGCAACATCTAACAAATCTGTAAACATTTGAAAGTGTGCCAAAAGCATAAACCTCAAAACGCTAAGGTGCCCCTCCTGAATCACAAAGCACCCTCACTTCCAAGGCAGGTTGTCGGCATCGGCTTTTTCTCTTTTGAAGACCATGAGTTTGCCGTCATTGTAGACTTCTACTTCTGATTCTTTTAAATGCGCGAGTTCCGGACAAATACTGTGAGCTCGCTTAATACATGGTGCTCAGAAATCTTTTCAGTTCATGGCTTGGCCAATAAATTATGCAGTGATAATGGCCCGCCTTTTAACAGTCACGAGATCAAGGAATGTCTGATTACCTTAGGCATTCCACAAGTAACTTCAAGTCCCCATCACCCACTGTCAAACGCCATAACGGAGAGAGCAGCAGAAGAGGCAAAATCTTTTGAAGTGCTCGTTTAAAATGCCAATGTTTCAGATGGCTGTGCTTGAGTAGCGCAGTACCCCACCTGATTATGTGCTCCAGTTCCCCGTGCAAAGACTGATGAGACGACAGACGAGACCTTTCACTTTCACTTTCACTTTATTTCCTTAAAGACCCCACAAGGGGGGGTGTTACATAAGGGGTGGGTTGTACAACAAAGATACAAAAGCCACAGGTTAACATTGCAGATGCATTGACACACTTTGAATAAAACGTGATGGACAGGTGATTGAAACAACATCGTGGGGAAGGTCATTCCATTCTTTGGCGGCGCGGCAGAGAAATGATGCAGAAAATGTTGAGGTGCCGGATCGGGGTCGGAAGACTTGAAATGGATGGCCAGTGCGGGGAGAAATGCGTGCGGCGGGAGCGATGTAAGGTGTTTGGTGGAGTGAGCTGTGATACAACTTGTGGTACAGTGACAACGTAGCAATTCTGCGGCGAAGGGAAAGACTTAATAGACCGGATTCATTTTTAAGGGATGAAACACTGACATCGTAAGAATAAGAAGAATGAATGAAGCGAGCGGCACGATTTTGAACTGCTTCGATAGCGTTGATCAGATAAACTTGGTGAGGGCTCCAGATGGGTGATGCGTATTCTAGTTTGGACCGGATTAGCGACTGATAGGCCACAAGACGAACATGATACGGTGAGTGACGTAGGTGACGTTTTAGAAATCCTAATGATCGGTTGGCTGATGAAATCATGTTAGTGATATGCGTTCGCCAGGAAAGATCAGGGGTTAATGTTACACCAAGATACTTATAGGATACGGCTGTTTCGACTGGAATGTTAGCAATTTCATAGGAAAATTGGAGTGGGTTTTTGCGGCGGTGGAAGGAAACTAATTTGCATTTGTAAGGATTAAGGGTCATAAGCCAATGGTCACACCAGTTTAATACTTCATTATGGTCATTCTGTAGTGCTGCTTGATCAAAAGTGTTGGTTATTTTGCGGTAGATGACACAATCATCTGCAAACATACGAAGGTTGCAGGATAAATTGTTAGGTAAGTCTTTATTGTAGATCAGGAACAAAAGCGGGCCAAGGGCAAGGAAGGCTTCCTGTTAGGTCTGGAATGCCCTGTGGTACTTCAGACCTAACAGGAAGCGAGTTAGATTTGACGTTATTAACGAAAACAAACTGAGAGCGGTTAGTCAGAAATTGAGCAATCCAATTAAGAAGTTCAGCTGGTAGATTTATTTGAGAAAGTTTTTTTAGTAGGCGCTGGTGTGGAACTTTGTCGAAAGCTTTAGTGAAGTCAAGAAAAATAGCATCAGTTTGGAGGTTACCATCAAGGTTAGCATGCAGGTCGTTACTGACCTGCATGCCTCTGTTACTGGTGCCTACCAGTCATTTAGAACTGAGAACCGACCCACTCGACGTGGTCCAGGGCCGCCTTCAAGAAATGTGACATCGACAGAGGACCTACTTCAATAACGGTAGAAGGAACCTGTCGCCTGTGAGATTAAGCCAGGAGGTCACCATATACGACACAAACCAGTGGATCTGGGCTCCTGCAGTCTTGATAAGGGCAATCCAGGAACGCCAATCGGCGATAGTGAAAACTGAAACAAGGCCATGAACTTCGGCGCACAAGGTAACACCTCCACTTGGTAGAACCACAACTTGAGCCGAGCCAGCTAAAGGCCAATCTCATTTCTCCAGATTGATTTTCCTGAACACCCCCTCAAGAACTACGATGAAGTACAAGATGACGACGCGAGCCCCGTTTGTGCCCTCTACCCGAGAGACACTAAACATGTGTTAATTCCGCAGAGAAATGTAAGATCTAGCAAGGCTCATAAAGCACGACGTCACCGTTTGTGTCAATACTGCACATGCGCCGCTGCAGCAGCAGTTGTGTCTATCACAACTCTTGTTAGCACGAAATGGTGGGACGAAGGAAGGACACAAACAACGGCGCTTCCTGTATTCGTCCTGTTTTCCGCGCTGTTTTCTCTTCATTGTGGCTACCGCTTTTCAGACTAAAAATGAAAACGTGCGACGTTTCCCTTGCCGTGATAGTTCACCCGCACGCGACGAAGTTTGGAGTGGAGGCATGGTTCCCGCAAAGTAGCAAGAGTGACGGCCTCAAGGGACGCCTCAGCAAGCCGAAACAACTAAGCCGAAGGAGAAATGTCTGCTACCTTTCCAACCACTTAGGTGCGTTAGCGGGAGGCGCGCTTGAGCATGCGCAGTAGCTTTTTTGCAAATTGTCTATTGTGGAAGTGCAAAGGCTTTTATAAAGAAGCTAAAACTGTTTCTCCATAGGGATAATACATACGTAACAGTACCTGCGTGTTACATGCTAGCAATGGTATTTAGCCACATGCTACACCACATTGATAACTTGTGGTCACGTTGAAGTGTACCATACATGCAAGGAAATGACACATTGATTGTACTTTTTGCGCGCCTTCGAAGAGACTACAGCTCACAATGGTTCCCCGACAAGCTATCTGACGAGCACATGTGAAATCTTGCTCTTTTATTCCGGCTTTTTTACAGGTGGTTTGTGCCTTGTATCTTTATGAAATCATTCAACGCTGCGTGACGAAGATCGGACATGAAAAGTGAGAGCATTTTTAGGTGTAGGCGCTACGCTGAGAACCCTCCAATTGTAGATGTCATTGCAACTAGCGCATCGCCACTAAAGATGGTATGAGTAGAATGTATCACACCGGACACGTAGCACTAGTGTTGATGCTGCAAGGCATTCAATTTTTTGTGGAGATTTTGTGCACTGCTTGCCCTTGAATTAAAATACCTTTCACGTGATGGATGCCATTAAAGTCAAGGATACCTATGCATATATACCAGGCAATTGATTGAAGATCACATGTCAATTTCAAAAGCTATAGTTAGTGCGCCTTTAGGAAGTAAATGAGAAACAAAACATAAACCACGAGGACAAAGCTTTTTTTTACCAACACTATATTTTCCCTGATGACACTTCACAGTGTAACTTTGTTCTCCGTCGTCCTGCGGCTGCCAAGAAGCAATTCCTGTTACTTTTGGATGCGAACAGAACCTGCGGAGATGTCGAGCAGACGACGCTACGGAGATGAATACATGTGTATGGGCTAATCCGCCTTCATAATGGGAAAGGAGCCTTGCAGCCTTAACAGTTCTAAAAGAGTTCCGAAAATTCTTAGAGTCCTTAGAGTTGAGAAAATGCAATTTTGCCCGGTGACGCGAATACATCTCTTAAATTGTCAACGGAAGAAAATTTGAGGTGAAATAGTGTTAATATATGCAACAATTTTGTAACAATTTTGAAAATACGTATTTATAAGCAATTACACGGATTTAGGCACAACGTCACAAATAGGCACCCATTAACACTATAAAACACTCTGAAAGCACTTCTTAACCTCTAATTCATGCCCATATATCGAAGTAACACAATCGGAAAGCAAAGGACAAAATAGGCATTTGCCCATAATCCAGTCTCTAGTCATCAGCATCACCATATGTGACTATTGTCATTTTTTGCCTCTTTGCTGCGCCTCTGGCACAGCACCTGCGTTAGCTCGAGGCACGCGACCGAGAATAAACTTTTATTTGAGCAAATGCATTCTGCGCCCAAGGTGGGTGGCCTCCCTAATCACGGCAGCCGCGGGCCTACGCCATCTCCCGCGTCCGTTGAACCATGCTGCGCTCATTCATCAGGCCCGGGTCTGATTACACTGCTCTTCGGTTAGTGTAGTGGCTCCAAGGCTTTGTGTGCATCCCCATACCCTATGGAATAGGATTTCCGAAACATCACAGTGCTTGCAAGATTACGAGTACTCGGTTAGAGAGGTGCGGTGAGCAGTCCACCGTGAACGTTGGTGTTAGTTCGCAGCTTCCTGAGGGTTACTGCCTCTTCCTGTATAGGGCTGGGGTGGGCTGGCGGATAATTTTTTTTCTGTTTAGCCTGTAATGCTGCTCTATATTGTTGTACTTTTTAGGTACATCTTCTTTCATCCTTAGTGCATCCTTTGGGAAGGCCGGAAAACAGGAGCTTGGGCGAAAGCATTGGCTGCCTCAATTCTCATCATGGAGTCGTGATCTGGAGTACAAACGATTTACGTGTCAAGAAGATTCGTCTTCACTGACATACCGAAAATTTCTAGGCTTTCATAGAAATTATGTCTTTCTGAAAATTTCGACAAGCCGCTTCCGAATCGGTTAGTATTACTGCTGTGCCAGTACAGGGTGAGACTTCTAGCGCTATCTTTTTTTTCTTTTGTCATGTCGATTTCTGTAGTTAGGACGCTAGCTGCCGTTCTTTCTTCGCCATCACTGCCGGCTACGCTGACAGCATCGGCTGGCATTCCCGAATATTTCACTGCAGCAGTGTATCTTGTGTGGATTGCGACCGTGATCTTGTTGGAGCTTCTTTACTTTGCATTTTTTTCTTTCGAGATGATACGTAGGATGCATATTTCATGGGATGCGGGCTACTAGAAGGTACGATCTGATTGTTGGTAGAAAATTTCTTTTCTCATCACATTGTAGAATTACCTCAGCATAAGCCAACCTTCGAAGTGTCGATCAACCAGCTTCACTTAGTCTAAGCCGTTCTAGTTTACTTATTTTGTGTGCTTCGGCGAGTTCCTCTCAAGTGTTGTGGAGGCCTAAGCTTAGCAGTCGCAGCGTGGATGCACGTTCGAAGATTCCTATGGTAGTTTCGATGGCTTTTTGTATCAGGGTATTGTGTTTTAAATTTCAGAATTATTCAGATCCAAGTGAGTGGTTCCATAAGTAATTTCGCTGATGATGAGAACTTTGATCAGTTTGATGGTGTCGCGTTCTGTCAAGCCGTGTGCTTTGTTTGATAACCATCGTAACCCAGGCGGCGCACCGGCGTTGGACCGATCTTGGACCGGTATTGGCTAACGTCGGCTGCAATATTGGCCCAAGGTCGGCAAATCGGCTAAGTGCAACTTCTTCCGATGTAGGACCGATGTTCAAGCCAACCTGGAGCCGACGTTCTGCCGTTGCATTTGCCGATATCCAGCCGATGCCTGCCCACTCTACCAACGCCAATGAAGGCCCGTCCTTTCACCGACGTAGTTTCCAACATACATCCAGCATAAGACCATTCTCGGGCCACTTTGTAGCCAATGAAATGCCGTTATTACGCCAGCATTCGCTTTACGACGAATATTGGCCACCATTGTCTAGCCAATGTTTCACCGTTAATAATATGGGCTTTTTACTACTGGCATTTTTTAGCCGGTGGACTTTACATTACGCCCCCAGAACTTCCTCAAGCAGCTTATAGCAGCCCCGTACGAGCTTGGCGATGTAGTATACTTCAAGGTGACTGACCACTGGATGACAAGTGTAGAAGCACTACACGATTCCACTAAATCGTCCATTTTTGCCTTTTAGGGGCGAAGCTCTTTAGAGCGTGGGCTGTGCGTCCCCTGTAGCCTGTATGTAGCCACCTCTAGTTTAGTTCTTGCAGTGTTCACTAGATGGCGGTACCGTCCCCTGTATGTAACCACCTCTAGTTTAGTTCTTGCAGTGTTCACTAGATGGCGGTACCGTCTCCTGTATGTAGCCACCTCTCGTTTAGTTCTTGTAGTGTTTACTAGACGGTGGTACTTGTAGCTGATGATGAAAAGATGCAAGATGTTATAAACTAGAAAGCGGTACTTGTAGTTGATGAAAGACGCGAGATCTTATAAAATAGGAATGATGTCACATATGGCGCGTGTCATTGGTTGAAGGCAATCGTTCGATTTAGTGCGGCGAGGTACGCTAGGGGGAGCGATGTAATAAAATCGAGTGGGCAAAATGTACAGAGGATTCATGGTTTACCAGGTTTACCTCCGCAGCTTCGCCCACTCATCATAATTCACTTCGTGGATATGGCGGAATTTTTTTTCTTGCATTGCCAATTACCCTACCCACATGTAGAGCATAAGAGTGCACAAGTTTAGTTACTGTCTAGTTTTCTTCATACATTCTTTCTCAGTTTTACGAGAAATTGTAACATAGGCTGTTCTATCAAGTATTAGCTTAAAAAACATTAACTAAAGTAACGGCTCCGTGCAAGCATTCCGAACACAAGCAATCTATATATAAGAAAACTAGAACACAATTTTTGTAACTTTATTTCTAAGTATACCAAGTCAAAACATTTATTTTTCAGTTCGGCTTTTCAAGTTACGGCAGTTCAGTAATGCAGCCCAAACTAGGAGGCGAGTTCAGCAAGGCTCTATGGGCATACTGGCCTGGGCAGCAGAGGTTGGGCGATGATTCAGAGGCTGCAGCAGCAGATGAGGCAATGACAGTGGGCTGCCCAGGGTCCTGCAAGCAGCCATTGGGCAGGAAATCAACCATCACAGGCTGTCGCAGATCCTTGCTCCGAAACACAGCAGCGACCTGGCTACAAATCTATGAACACATCTGTGAAGTGCCTTACCTAACCTTCATTGAGGCCAACAAACTTCAACAGCCACGTCTTGATGAAACGCTGAGCATTTTCAGACACCTACATCCGTAAATAGAAATAAACACCTCAAAATAGGTTCTAAGCACTGCAGTATAACATATATCAAGCGAAAACAATGACAGCAGACGTTATAATGTACTATCCAGATCAAATGCCATGTGGCCATTATGAAAAGAAATGAACAAATACTTCAACAGTCAATGTGCAAAAAAATCTGCCACAGACCAAAATATTTAGGAATAGGTTTCAATTAAGTTGAATAAAACAAGCTTGTTTCACTAATTTACAAATAAACACCAGGTCTTTCATGATTTATAGACATGATTTTACAGGGTTGCAAGCCAGGTGAACTAGTCTGCAGCTATAGCCTATGGCTATAGCTGCAGACTAGGAAAATCGAAGAACTAGAGAACAGAAGTCGGAGGTCCAACCTGATTGTGTACGGAGTTGAGGAACAACAAAACGAGTCCTTTCAAGAGCTTCATAACCTCGTATCAAAGGAAATATTTGAAGATATACTAGACGTAAAGAGTGCAGGCATTGAACGTATCCACCGACTTGGTAGAACTAGAGAAGGCGATCCGAAAAACAGGCCAATAATTCTCAAGTTGCTCGATTATCGCGACAAAGTTAAAATACTCCAGTCCTGTTCCAAACTGAAAGGGAGCGGTTACTCAATAAGCGAGGATTACTCGTTTGGCGTGCGTGAAACTAGAAGAAAACTGTGGAAAATCACGAAAGAAAACCGCGATAGAGGGGAAAGGGTAAGGCTTATTTTTGACAAAGTTCAGATAAACGGTCGTCTTTTTACTTGGGATGAAGACAGTAAAAATATCGCACAAGTAAATAAAAAAAACGAAGAGCAACTACCAACGGCGCAGTCTTCTCGACGACAACGCCCATAACCCTTCTAAATGTAAACGCGCGAAGTCTTGTGAACAAGGCAGATCAATTTGAAGCTGTTTTATTGGCCCAAAAACCTGATATTGTTACTGTGAGTGAAACGTGGCTACATTCAAATATATATGACCATGAAATTGTGCCACCGAGCTACACAATTGTCCGCAAAGATAGGGACACTAGAGGCGGAGGAGTAGCAATTGTTTTACGGCAGGGAATCGCTTACACGGTCATGCCAGAGGTGAACAGTGTCGAAGCGGTTTGGTGTAAGCTTCTCCTGAAAGACGGCTACGTGTATGTTGGCGCCGTTTACAGGCCCCCGAACGCCGATGCGTCGTACCTAAACCCCCTTCTGGATTATATGAATTTACATATGCTCGGTGGCAGGATTATCATGGCAGGTGACTTCAACCTACCTGATGTAAATTGGTCCTCATTAAGTCCAGGTCCCCTGTCGAATAATATAGTCATCGACTTCTTATTTGCTTTCAACCTAACTCAGCTTGTTGTCGAAAATACACGAACACAAGGACAGTCGCACTCAGTGTTAGACCTTGTATTTGCAAGTGATCACTTTTCCACCGACAGTGCAAGTGTTGAAACAATTAATGGCATATCGGATCATAAAATAGTTTTGTGTACTTTGCCTTTAGCAACTCCAATACGGCAATCTGGCCCAGTGAAATATGTGCCCTCCTTCAATAAAGCTAATGATGCGGCGATAATGAGTTACCTGTCGCACGAGTATCCCGAGTTTTCTGAGCTATGTGCAGATAACACGAGCATAGATGAAGTGTGGGCACAGTTTAAGCATCATATCATGCATTGTATTTCTAACTTTATTCCCAAACGAAAACTGGTTACAAGAAAGCACAACCCATGGGTTACCCGCGACATAATTCACCTTAAGCGCAAAATCAAGCGTGTAAGGAAGGCAAAAAAAACGCTAGGAAGTGCTAGCTCACAAATAGCAATGCTGACATCGACCTTAAAAGGAAAGATACGAGACGCAAAACGGCATTTTTATGGACACACCCTACAAAAGTTTATTAAAAGCGCACCCGATAAATTCTGGCGCTACATAAGCGTAAAACGGTCGACATTATCGGTGTTTCCAGCTGAAGAGGGCAAGAAAAAGGCGAATAATTTCAATTCTTACTTTCACTCTGTTTTTAGCACTGATAACCTCCGAAAGATTACACCGGGTTCCCGTCACGATGACCAAGGCAGATCACTTCCGTCGTTAAATATGACAGTACCTGGCATTCTTTCACTGCTATTAGACCTTGATGAAAAGAAAAGTAGTGGCCCAGACGAAATACCAAACACCTTCCTTAAACGCTATGCTGAACCCATTAGCAAGTACCTCCATCTCATATTTACAAAGTCAATTAGCGACTGCCGTCTTCCGGCGGAGTGGAAAATCGCGAAAGTTGTGCCAGTGCACAAATCTGGTGATACTTCTATCCCAACGAACTACCGGCCAATTTCTTTAACTTGCACTAGTTGCAAAATTCTCGAGCACATTATCTTAAAGTTATTAACCAAGCATGTAGAAGAAAACAACCTCATCTCTCTTTCTCAGCATGGGTTCAGAAGTGGGCTATCTACTGTCACTCAACTTGCAGAGGCTATACATGACTTCGGGCTGGCAATAAACGAACAATCACAAATCGATGTAATTTTTTTAGATTTCTCTAAGGCCTTCGACCGCGTGTCCCACTCTAAACTCATCACTAAACTCATAGACAAACTAGGCAATGGTCCAATAGTTGAATGGATTAGTGATTACCTTTCAGACCGCTACCAGTTTGTGCACTATAATGGACAAAATTCTGACACTGTTAAAGTTCTTTCGGGCGTTCCGCAGGGATCTGTTCTCGCTCCGCTCTTGTTCCTGTTATTCATAGATGACATTGTTGAATCAGTAAACGTTAAAATTAGACTGTTTGCAGATGACTGCATGATTTACAGTGAAATCAAACACATTGACGATCAGGTTGCCCTTAACGATTCCCTAAACAACGTAGCCCAGTGGTGCCATGATTGGCAGATGGTTATTAATTCCGAAAAAACGGTCGTGATGAACATAAGCAGAAAGAAAAACAAACTATTATTTCCATACTCACTTAATGGTGTCACCCTTCGCACAGCAACTCAGTATAAATATTTAGGGCTTCTAATATCATCTGACCTCAAATGGACTGCGCATATACATCAGGTGACGAAAAAGGCAATAAACAAGTTGATTTTTCTAAAACGGACCCTACGCTACGCTACCACAGATACCAAGCGCTTATCTTACATTTCCTTTATAAGACCTATGCTAGAATATGCGAATATAGTGTGGTTTCCTTCAACAAATACTGACATAGCTTTGCTCGAGAGCGTACAGCGCAAGGCGGTAAGATTTATCTTTAACCGCTATAGGCGAACGGATTCCCCTTCCGAGCTTCTGCTCCGAGCAGAGCTACCTACGCTCCGCGATAGAGCAAAAATACATCGGTTGAAGTTCTTTTATCAACTGTTGCACGGCCACTTTAAAACTAATGCCTCCGTCTTCACTACTATAAAAGAAAAAGGGAAAGTGCGCCAAAAACACGACCTTATCTTCAAAGAATATTTCTGCAGTAACAACACCTTCAGGTTTTCATTTTTCCCTCGCGTAATAAGAGAATGGAATGCGCTTGATCCAGATACTGTAGCACAGCCAACACTTCAAAAATTTCTAGAAAGCGTTGAAAAACTCATGTCTGTGCTCCCAAGTTCCAGGTGTTAACCTAATTGCGTTCGGGAGAAAGCATCCACACTCTAACATTTTATTTTATTTTCTTCATCATTTGGTTCAAGGCAACTATGCCTGTATGATGATCGCGCGTTTCTTATGTACTCTTCTTGTATTGCCACTATATTGCCTTGATTGTATAATGTTTGTATCCTTTCCACTCCTGTAATAACCCTCAAGGAGGGTTGACAGTATTTTGTAAATAAAAATAAATAAATAAAAAAATAAAAAATTTATAACAGGACAAGACACACAAGCGCACGAACTTTCAACCTTGGAATATTCTTCGGCACACGTCAGCTAATACTGCACAAGAGGATGACAGACCACCAGATATAAAACACAAGATGAAAGAATGGATGCTAACCCAATTTCAGCACTGACACTTGTGGATTATTGCAAGGCTCCTGTATCAAATATAAAATGGTATCTCTAAAGGCTATGAAAAATGTGCTGATGTGGTTTCCTATGTTGTTCTTTTCGCATTAAATAAACCTCCGTAATTTCACGTGCTTTTAGAGACTTGCATTGATCCGAAGTCTTGGTTTTATAGGAGACCAGGACTAGAGAGTTATCTCACCAAAAAGCAGAACTTGACAGAAACTCGCGACACAAATCAGCCATTTGTGGACCGGCTGCAGGGAGAGCACGTACTTGTGGCGCTGCCATGCTTAATTTTGGAATGAACAGCTCTAAAAGCCATGGCGCCAGTAATACTGTACTGTGGTTTAAAAAAACTGTCCGACGGCTACTCTCACATAAATAGTCCTTGAAAACAGAGAGAAGCTCTGCAAAGGGGACTGCATCTATGCATGTGGCATTGAAGCGACGAGACAGTGTTGTGCAGTGATGGCAACTTCCTCGTGATTATTTTCTGGTTGGGATTTTGTGCTATGGTAGTACTGGCTTATATGCCCGTACGGCGATGATACTTCACTGCGCTTTTCTGTAGTAAAAAAACGAATAAGTAGTGGCTGCGGCATCACTTTCTCTGGCGGCAAATGTACACCCTGTCTGCGGTATGTAGGTACGTTGACGTTGATTGATTGATTGATATGTGGGGTTTAACGTCCCAAAACCACTATATGATTATGAGAGACGCCGTAGTGGAGGGCTCCGGAAATTTAGACCACCTGGGGTTCTTTAACGTGCACCCAAATCTGAGCACACGGGCCTACAACATTTCCGCCTCCATCGGAAATGCAGCCGCCGCAGCCGGGATTTGAACCCGCGCCCTGCGGGTCAGCAGCCGAGTACCTTAGCCACTAGACTACGTTGACGTTGATCAGGCAAACAACTGGGACAGCATAGCACGGGTAGTGTCGCGGTCTTATGCTTCATAGCGCAGGATGGATTTCCGAACATAAAGGCTGCATTTTGATGGGGACGAAATATAAAAAGAACACCCGTGAACCGAAAGATATATGCACATTGGAGAAACCCAAGCGGTCACAATCTTGGTATGCACAATACAGCGTACCTCAGAATGATATCTTGTTGGCACATTAAAGCCTAGCAGTTACCGATGTTGAACAGACATGTTCGTTTTAGGCCGACACAGGCGAGCGGAAAAAACTGAAACTGCGTGTTAGGTGAACTAAACAACAAGTAAACATCGAAGACATTTGATACTTCTCTAGCAATGCACAAATTTTGATGTTACTTAGCCACAGCAGCAAGTGAGAAAAACGCTTAGTGAATTGGCTGACTCCATAAAGCTAAGCTTTGAGTAATCTGCTCCTTTGTGTGTAACAAGAACCCTGTCTTTTGCCCAAATTAAGGTAAGCAGAGGCACTTCGGCATCGAGTTTTCACCGCGAGAGTATCTTTTAATTAGCCCAGAGGCGTATAAACGTGGTCCTGCACAAGTGTAGTGGGTAATGAACCTTTCGTTTACACGCAACCATTCACAAAAAGAAAAAAAAGACTACCTGCCTATCGTTTCGGTCACTACACGCAGTGGTACCAGATAAAGTTTGGTGGTGATGGTAAAATGGACGGACACATGGAAACTTTTTAGTCTTGAAGTTCACTACTCAATGCTCAGCGGGACAAAAAAAAAACATTTATAATGCCGTTTGTTGCATAATATGCTCGTTTTATTTCCAGCAAAACACCGTTTTAAACTCAACTATTTGGCCCTGGCTTCCACTGGTGGCTGTCTTCACTATCGAATAAATATAGCAGACACGTGACATCTGATTTAGAAACAAGCCTGGCATCACTAGAAAGGAGAGCAAGAGCAGAATTTTGCTCAGCTGACCGCTTGGATGCAACGCTGCCTCCTCTTTCTACGTTCTCCCTTTCTTCTATACGTCCTCCTTTTTACATACTGTTGCACTTGAATACGCAGCAGTACCGCCAGCGCCCTTTGGTTTTTTTAGAGAAATATATTTGTTTAGTGCGCAGGGAACGTTCCATGAGGAAAATATAGCAGAGAAATTGGACAGAGCGCGCACTTACAGCCAATTTTATTGCACAGATGACGGGAATATATATACGGTCAAGAGGGCGAGGAGATCACGCACAGAAGAAAGGACAAATGATGGCGCATGCACCAGACCACCTTATTCTAGTCTTAAAATGATAACTGAAAAGATACCTGTATTCACTATTCGACAGATTGACAGGTATCTTTTCAGTTAAGTTGTCATTTTAGGATTGGAATAAGGTGGTCTGGCACATGCGCCATCATTTGTCCTTTCTTCTGTGTGTGATGTCCTCGCCCTCTTGACCGTATATATATTTCCGGCATCTGTGCAATAAAACTGGCTCTAAGTGTGCGCTATGTCCTATCTCTCTGCTATATCTTCCCTCTGAAACATTCTCTGCGCACAAGGGAAGTATATTTCTCTCAAAAAATGCAATACCAACTAGCCCAAGTAGCCAATCTTTTGGTTTTGTTACGGCGATGCGCGCACGCACCATCTCTGCCAGCCGCCATTCTTCTCTGCGGAAGCAGCTGAGAAGTGCGCGCTCTCATCGCCAGTGTGGCCGTGGAAACTCCAGCGCTGGTTCCCTATACTAGCAACGTTTAGGATTTGATGGTGCGGGTTTCAGAGAAACAACTTTCGAGAAGGATAACTTCGACATAGCAAACTTTGAACGACCACTTTACTTGGGATGAGCGACAGAAGTCAAACCTGATAGGCACATCATAAGCACTATGGGGAGGACACTAAAGAACTGGAAATGACCAGACTGTGAAGACGCAATTTCGTACTCAATTGAATCCACTAGACAAACAAGGTATCTTTGAGGTAAAACATCTTGATTGAAGAGGTACATGTATGAATAAATTTTCATACAACTGTGAGGTTGCTAGAACAGAAACTAGTTGTAGATAACTCAAATGAACTTTTCATTGTGTAACTTTGTGCTTGCCTTTTTTTTTCTCAATCATATTCAGCCAAAAACAACGTTGTCATAAAGCTGCCCACACGATGTAGAGTCATTTGCCCCACCTCACCTCCCCATTTCAATAGAGCCACTTGTATTGAAATTTGGGATCAGTAGAACACTCCGTAGTGCGAAGGAATGTTTTATAAACGTTCTTCCATTCTTCATTTGCCTTTATAATGACGATTCTCCAGCAAGGAAAACAAACATGAAAAATCTGTCACAAAGTAACCCAATTTCACGGTAGTACAGGTCTTCGACATCTAAGCTAAATTCACTGCATGTCTTCGGATCATTCTGCCGCAGAAATATCACGATAGCCCCTGAATTGGGCACAAGAAAGGGATCATACTAATGCTATGCCATTCCCCAAAAAGTACTCGTGACTGCTGTTAAGTCGCTAGAACACGAGGTCAACGACAAGGCCAAGTTCAATGTGGTGATAGGACTAAAACGTCAGTGAACCTCTGATGTTTTACTTGAATAAAATCAAATATTGCTTCAAAGCAGTGTTTGCATTGACTCGTGTTGCACCAGCAGTTGGCAATATTTTCTTAAAGGTACACTAAAGAGAACCAATGTCTCAGTTTAGACTGACACGCTGCATACCGAGAACTCTCATGCCACAAGTTCATTATCAGCGGAGAAAATTAGGGATGAAGTTTATTTTTTATTTTGTGATGCTCAAATTTTGAAAATGAATTGTATTTTTGCAACATTGGCTTGATGAATATTTCTGAAACTTTGTATCTTAGGTCCATCACACCGACAGATGGCAGTGTACTTAATTTTGAATAATTATTATTTACATAGGACCCAGTACACGTGTTTGAAATTTTTGATGTCTCCTAGTTTCGTGCGAGAAGATCAAGTCAGCTTCTCCATCTACATTTTCTTTTCGCGCGTTATCTCACATACCGAGCGTCGTTTCGCGGTAAGGGTGGTATGGATTGAGAAATTGTACTTGACCAATACACGAAAAATGTTTTTGGTTTTAGTGTCTTCAAAAGGTGTACTGAGACAATTTTGAGACATCGCAAAAGGGACATTTTTAGTTTCCTGGGTATGCAAGTAGCATTACCACTTGCCACACAATAGTCAGCCAGCGTGCATGAGATAGTTACTTTGATTTTGAAGTTTTCGTTCCAGAGTATTGGCAAGCAATGGAGTGGACATTATGGTGACGAGTCAACAAGGTTCCTCTGAGTTGCAAACGGAGTTTCTATGCAGCCTGAATCACAGAAATCCATGTCATTGTCAATAGGGACAATGCACTCATGGTTTATATGTACCACGAGCAGATCGCTTTTTGCCATTAGTACGCAGCGAATTGCCAAGTTCTTGCAACGTCACACTGCCTTGTCATAAAACAGAGAAGCCACCCACTTGATATTGAAATTGATAGTGTCTTTTACAGGTAGAGGTATTAAAAACATATGCGATACTTTCCCACGCAACACAAACTCTCTTCTTGAAACCAATCGTCTTCTATAGAACAATTCCTAAATATTGAAAATTCATCTCAGTACTCCTTTAAGTGATGCCAACAAGATGAATCGGGACATCAATATCAGATGGTTCGGCAGTATGTATTTCGGTACATGCACGATTACCTCATCAATTATAAAGGGAACATTATAACGAATGAATGGTAGATCACAGCCGGTCTATAGGCACTCGCTCACTCCGTGCTTTTATGGCCTAAACAGCCGCCGCAAGTAAAATATAGTTGTTTTTTTATACAGTGTCAGCGTACTCTGTATGAGGGCGTCGAGAGCCAACTCTTCGAAACGCATTTTGCCGCATAAGCACTGCTTTGTAAATCAGCTGTCCTCGGCCACTTTCTCAAGCCAATTACTTTTCAATTTGTAGAAAGCAGTGAGAGTAGTAGAGCTGCGTGTTGGCACAGCCTGCATTTTTCGGCAGGCATGCATTGGGTAATGAATACGCACACGCAACGACACAAAATATTTTTTTAAGGCTCGAACACATTCTATTCGCTGATTCCGAAATTGCTTGAGGCTCGTGTGGTTGGATTTATCATTAAGGTGGACGTTAAAAAACTCCACATGGTCAAAATTCCCAGAGCCTTCCACTATGGCGTCGTTCATAAACATATCAGTGAATTAACTTCCTCGATTTAAAATCCTTGACAATCACAGTTGATTCTTGAGCAATACATTAAAGTTTCACTGCTGCTGGCCTGTTCGGAAAGTGTGGACAAGAGTCATGCAAAAGCGTCGGCGCTAAATACTTCTGAAACGTTTCTCCAGATTCTTCTAGTTAATTGCATATAAATGCTAACGGATCGAAATGACATGCCGTCTCGCTTTGTTTACAAGCCCACATAAAAGCCTTTCTGGTTATAAATAATGTCCCTACATCAGCTAAAAGAATCACAACGAATTTTTGCCAACAGTGCTTTTTTTTCTTCAGGCGCAATGAAAGTATACTAGTGCTAATGAGGACATTTTCTGATTTTCTAGAATTATATTGTTCCCGTGCGTCTCTGGCAAGCCCTATTGCATATAAAAATGTTTCACATTTTTTCATCCGCACTGAAGATGGCATCTGGGATTGTGCGGGCTTGGGGTTTTTTTCTTTACTAAAACGACTTTCCAAAACTGCATCACTACATGCTCTTTTATGTCTCTAAATTTTGTGTTTTCATTTTGAACAATAATTATTTTCATTGAAATTCTTATTACTACTGCTATTACTCCTGCTATTGCGAGTGCTATTCACACCTACTTGCGAAAATTAGAGACCATCCCTCTTATGCTTTTACTTTCACCTTTTTGAAGTATTTATTTTAATAAGCACGAAATGTGATACCTTGAACAAGAATGTGCCAAATTTATCATTTTCATTGGCACTGGCTGCCGGCATGTGAATTCGAAGTAAACGTTTCCAAAACTATTTTTCTCGGAAAAAGAAAGATTTTGTTGTCTGTCATTTTCTCTGCCAGTTTGTGATGGATCTTGTGGCCGAGCCTTCTGAACCGGACGCACAATGGTACATGCGTGCAGAAGGGAATGTTTATCAATTTACTCCTGTCTTGAAGTATCAGAAAGAGGTGTCATATATGCTTCCTACCATGTTTCCATTGCGTTGGTACCACCAGGAAGTGCAACAGTAGAAATGAACGTGAGCATTATTTGAGTGCCCTAGACTTTTTTTCCAATGGACAGCGGCGAGTTAGTGTGGAACAAGATTGCGGCAATAGGTAGAAGCACAACCTCCTCCCTGTACACAGGCCGCAAAGAAAGCGAGCGTGCGCCTTCAGACCGGCCGCAGGTAGATATAGTCTGGACAATAAAGAGAAACAATTACTTGACTTAGATGAACAACTGTGGTCTGAGAACTCTAATTCTACAAGTTTCACTGTCATCACTTTATTATTAATGAATAAAAATCAAGGTCAAATTTCAACGGTAAATTTCGTGCTTAAACATTTGCCAGGGTGCGACAGCTGAACTAGAATTTAGAGCAATTTTCAAAGCAGCAAAAATGTTACTTTTGGAGCATTAAACTCAAGTTTGGAGCAGGTTACAAGCGAAAAAACATTCATTTTTTTACCACGAAAACCGAATTTTGAGCAGCTTGAAAAAGAAGGCTTATATATATATATATATTATCCGCCAAACATGCGCATAAAAGAGTGTTTTCACACTCGTCGCTTGGCTTATAGACGGCGCTGACTGTCACTCCTACTTCTAAATTCACATATAAACCAAAGAAGTGGATGGAGAGAAGGCCACTTTGGTAGCTCAGTGCTTAGAGCATCGAACGCATTATTCGAAGTTCGTAGGTTCGATTCCTGCTCACGGCTGGTTATTTTATCATCCCCTTTTCTTTCTTCTTATTTACATTTCATTGCTTTTAATAACTTCCCCTGTACATTCCTTGGCATTACTGTCTGTTAGATCTAGTTATTATTGTGTTAAAACATGGAAAAACGAGCCCTTAGGTGTACACTTCTTTCCCTTATTTTTCAATAAACGAGGGTCTCGTACTGGCAGACTTGGTGTCATTAGGTTGTATACGAGGGACTATCAATCAGCTGCCCGCTCATAATAAGTTCACGTGCTACGTGACGCCAAACATGCGCATAAGAGAGTGTTTTCCCACTCGTCGCTTGGCTTATAGATGGCGCTGACTGCCACTCCTACTTCTAAATTCACATATAAACCCAAAAAAGTGGATGGAGTGAAGGCCGATGTGGTAGCTCAGTGGTTAGAGCATCGAATGCGTTATCCGTAGGTCGTAGGTTCGATTACTGCTCACGGCTGGTTACTTTTAATCCATTTTTCTTTCTTCTTATTTACATTCCATTGATTCTAATAACTTCCCCTGTACATTCCTTGGCATTACTGTCTGTTAACTCTCATTATTATTGTGTTAAAACACGGAAAAACGAGCCCTTAGGTATACACTTCTTTTCCTTATTTTTCATTAAACGAGGCTCTTGTACTGGCAGACTTGGTGTCATTAGATTGTATACGAGAGACTATTAATCAGCTTCCCGCTCATAATAAGTTCACGTGCTACGCGACGCCAAACATGAGCATAAAATAGTGTTTTCACACTCGTCGCTTCGTTTATAGATGGCGCTGACTGTCACTCCTACTTCTAAATTCACATATAAACCCCAAAAAGTGGACGGAGGGAAGGCCGCTGTGGTAGCTCAGTGGTTAGAGCATCGAACCCATTATTGGAAGGTCGTAGGTTCGATTCCTGCTCACGGCTGGTTATTTTTTATCCACTTTTCTTTGTCCTTATTTACATTCATTTGGTTTTAATAACGTCCCCCGTACATTCCTTGGCATTACTGTCCGTTAGATCTCATTATTATTGTGTTAAAACATGGAAAAACGAGCCCCTAGCCCCTAGGTATACACTTCTTTCCTATATTTTGCATATGACAGTGACTGAAGCCTCTTGAACCAGGCACATATATATATATATATATATATATATATATATATATATATATATATATATATATATATATATATATATCTGCCTGGTTCAAGAGGCGTCAGTCACTGTCACGAGCTCAGCTCTTCGTCGTAGTCGTCTTTCAGTTGCTCCAACTAGATACTGTCTCTCTCCCTGTTCCCCACTACATTTGCCCCGTTGGTGAAGAGTAGCCATCCTGGCGACTCACGGTGAAGCAAGCACAAGGAGATCATAGTAAGGTTTTAAGCGCTGATGTGGACTGTCTCACGACCACATCATCGTCTGTCCTCGGCAGGTGTCACTGGTTCGACGACGTAGTTGACCGGTAACGTGCATTGAACGATGCGGTACGGACCAATGTACTTGGGTGCAAACTTTCGGGAGAGGCCGGGGGACTGGAATGGAACCGAAAGCCATACAAATGAGCCTATGGGGAAGCTGTGAGCAGGCTCGTCTTGGTCGAGTCGTTATTTTTGGAGACCTTGTGCGACGGACGTAAATGAACGCGCTAATTGGCGGCACTCTTCGGCACACTGAACAAGTTCGGAGGCTGGGCGGTATTCTGAAGCATCTGGGCAGTAAGTAAGTATCGTGTCAAGCGTAGAAGAGGGCTCACGTCCGTACAATAGAAAAAAAAGGTGAAAACCCAGTAGTTGCTTGCGTGGCCGTATTATAAGCATACGTCACGAAAGGGAGCACCAAGTCCCAATTACAATGGTCGGAGGATATGTACGTGGAAAGCATATCACCGAGCGTGCGGTTTAAGCGCTCTGTCAAACCGTTTGTCTGTGGGCGATAGCTTGTAGAGGTGCGATGAATAATATTGCACTCACCGAGAAGCTCCTGGACGACTTCCGATAGAAACGCACGCCCACGATCGCTAAGCAGATCACGTGGCGCGCCATGGCGAAGGACAAAGCTACGCGAGATGAACAAGGCGACATCACGAGCAGCAGCGGCTGGCAAACCGGCGGTTTCTGCGTAACGGGTTAGGTGGTCAACGGCCGCATTAATCCAGCGATTTCCTGCAGGAGTACAAGGTAGTGGGCCGTAGAGGTCGATGCCGATTCTATCAAACGGCCGAGCTGGACACGGCAATGGTTGTAATTCGCCAGAGGCATGACAAGTGGTTTTCCCTCGCTGACACTCGTTGCAGGAGCGTATGTACTTGCGAATGTACGAGTACATTCCACGCCAGAAAAATCGCTGACGAAGCCGGTCATATGTTTTGAAAACGCCAGCGTGCGCGTTTTGAGGGTCTGCGTGGAAGTACGCACACATGTTGGAGCGCAAATGGCGAGGTATAACAAGAAGCCATTTCCTACCATCCAGCTGATAGTTGCGACGGTACAACGTGGCATCCCGTATTGCATAATGGGGAATTTGCCGACGTAGTGCACGAGGTAGACGCTGGCGTGGTGTCACCGAAGACGAGGAGAGAACGTCGATGAGCGAGGCTATCCAAGGGTCCTTGCGTTGTTTCGGAGGCATGTCAGCGATATCGATTCTGCCGATGGTAGCTTCGGCGAAGGAAACAGGTGCAGCGGCTGAAGGAAGGGGCAAACGAGAAAGAGCATCTGCGTCGGTGTGCTTGCGGCTTGAGCTGTAAATGACGTGAATATCAAATTCTGTTAAACGTAGCGCCCAACGTCCAAGCCGGCCCGAAGGATCCTTCAATGAAGCGAGCCAACAGAGTGAATGGTGATCTGTAACTGCATCAAATGGGCGTCAATATAAGTAAGGACGAAAGTTTTCTAATGCACAAACAATCGCCAAACGTTCCTTTTCGGAAACCGAGTATTTGTGCTCTGCCTTGGTTAGGGTGCGACTGGCGTACGCAACTACATACTCCGAGAAGCCAGGTTTGCGTTGAACAAGGACAGCGCCAAGTCCTATGCCACTGGCATCCGTGTGCACCTCGGTTGGAGCAGTAGGGTCGAAGTGGCGTAAAATAGGTTGTGAAGTAAGGAAATGGCGTAATGATACAAAAGCATCATCGCATGCTGGCGACCAATCAGAGAGGTGTCCATCGCCAGAGATCAGCTGTGTCAGTGGTGCGATTATCGAAGCAAAGTTCTTCACAAAGCGGCGAAAGTAAGAGCATAGTCCGACAAAGCTGCGAAGCGCTTTCACAGTCGTAGGCTTCGGGAACTCAGCGACAGCTAGAAGCTTCTCTGGGTCTGGGAGGACACCCTGTTTTGAGACAACGTGACCAAGTATCGTGAGCTTCCGAGCTCCAAAGTGGCACTTCTTGAAGTTTAGTTCTAAGCCTGCGCTCGTGAGGCAGCTCAAGACTTCACTGAGACGTTGGAGAAGGCTGTGGAAATCAGGGTAGAAAACAAGGACATCATCCAAGTAGCATAGGCATGTCTTCCATTTTAGCCCACGCAAGACGCTATCCCTCATCCTTTCGAATGTGGCTGGCGCATCACGAAGGCCGAAGGGCATTACATAAAATTCGTATAGCCCATCGGGCGTCACAAAAGCAGTTTTTGGGCGATATGATGGTGCCATGGGGACCTGCCAATAACCGGACTGTATGTCTAGTGATGAGAAGAATTCAGCGCCTTGCAAATAGTCCAGGGCATCATCGATGCGCGGCAAAGGGTGTACGTCTTTAATCGTCACTTTGTTTAAACGGCGGTAATCGACGCAAAAGCGAATCGAGCCGTCTTTTTTCCTCACAAATACCAAGGTGAAGACCAGGGACGGATGCACGGCCAAATGACGGCACGTTGAAGCATGTCGGCCACTTGCTCAGTGATTACACGACGCTCCACGGGAGAGACACGGTAGGGACACTGTCGCCGAGGCGCTTGGGAGCCGGTGTTAATGTGATGGACAACGGTGTGCGTTCGGCCTAAGGACGTCTGCTGGCAATCGAACGAGCCGCGAAACTGGTGAAGAAGTTCTAGAAGCTTTTCGCGGTGTGGTTCTTCAAGTTCGCCATCAATTGAGGGGTCAAACAAATTATTTTCGTGGACAATTGAGTGGGCAGATGGCGCCAATGCATCAAGCTGCAAATCACTTTCACCGTCAAGGTCGAAGATGGAGGAAACGTCTAAGTCTTGGAATGTTTCAATATATTCTCCGCGACGCAAGGTTGTGGGAGACGGCAAGGGATTTGTGACAAACAAATTGGTAGCGCCCGCCGAAATATCTAGAACTGCAAACGGCAACGCGAGGCTCTTGCGACTTTGGAATGTTTGGGAAGGCGTAAACAACACTGCAGGCTTAGACACATCAGCACAAGATACGGGAACAAAGGCTGCGCTAGTCGGTGGTATGTCGATGTCGTCAGCGACAAGCAGCTTGTTCAACGGAAATTGCGGAGACGAGGCACACAACGCAGAGAAGGCCACTTCAGCACGAGCACAGTCGATAACCGCATGATTACGAGACAGAAAATCCCAGCCGAGGATCACAACATGAGAACACGCCTGTAGCACAAGAAATTCAACGCTATACAAAACATCTTGGATGAGAACGCGGGCGGTACAGGCAGCTGATGGTCGAATATGGTGAGCACTGGCAGTACGGAGGGACAACCCCTGTGGCGTCGTGGTAACCTTCCGAAGCAGGCGGCAAAGTTTTAAATCAATCACTGAAACGGCAGCACCAGTGTCCACAAGCGCAAGGGTACGGTAACCATCCACAAAAACGTCGATGAGGTTTGTCGGAGAAATGCGAGGACTTGATTCTTTCGACGACGGCGCAGTTCGTGCCTCCGGAACTGCGGCATCTAATTTTCCGCGTCTGAAGGGCAGGGTCGACGGCGCATAGGCGACAGGGAGCGACGTCGGGGAGATGGAGATCAGTGACTGACTGAGGGAGGGCGGTCGGGTGAAGAGGATCCTTGTTGTCTTGCCGTGTTGTTAAAACGCCGAGAGTCGTGTGACAATCCTTGCATGTTGTCGCTCTAAATGAGAGGACGGCGGCGGCACAAGCGAGCCACATGGCCTGCGTAACCGCAAGAATAGCAAATCAGGCGGTTGTCTGCGGTGCGCCATGGATTCGGATACGCTACAATCGGCCGGCTGAACGGAACTCGTGATGGCCGAACAGGGATCGGTGAGGTAGCATAAGTGGGCTGTCGAGGTGCTCTAGCTGCAACGACTTGCGCATACGCCAAGGTTGCGGCCTCCGGAGCTGGTGAACGAGCGAAAGGCAAAGCGTCCGCTACCTCATCTTGTATGACGTGCCTTATGGCCAGGACCCGATGATCTGGGGCCAAAGGATCCGTTTGTGCTGGCTCGGGCGCGCTCAATAAAATGGAGAGCTGCCGAGCGACCTCCTCACGCACGAACTGCTTTATGCGAGCCAGCATGTCGTTCTGGTCTCCGAGAGTCATGGCCGCGATCGAATCACGTTGTTCCAGAGAGGACCGCGTTTTGGCGCGTTGCTTGCGCAATTCGTCAAATCTCTGGCACAAGCTGACGAGTTCGGCAATCGTTTGTGGGTCCTTGGCTAACAACATTTGAAATGCGTCGTCGCATATGCCCTTGACGATTTGTTTGATTTTGTCGGCTTCGGGCATCGCAGGGTTTACCCGCTTGAACAAGTCAACAACGTCTTCAATGCAGCTGGTAAAGGTCTCTCCTGGCTGTTGAGCGCGCTCACGAAGTCGTTGTTCTGTGCGGAGTTTTTGCACAGCAGGGCGGTCGAAGACTTGCGAAAAGGAGGCCTTGAATGAATCCCAGCTGGCAATGTCGGCTTCGTGATTGCGCAACCAGAGACTAGCGACGTCGTACAAGTAAAAGCTTACATAGGTCAGCTTAGCCGCATCGTCCCACTTGTTCGCTGCGCTCACCTTGTGGTAAGTAGCCAGCCACTCCTCAACGTGTTGGCCGTCAGTGCCGCTGAAGATCGGTGGGGACGCAGTGGCCACACGCCGGGACATGTAGAGGCGGGAACTTGCGAGGTACCTTGGGTGGAGGATTCTTCCGGCATTGCTGGCACTGCAGATAAGGTGCGACTTCGTAGTTACAGCTTCGAAGACTACCCAGCACCTCCACCAGATTATAAGGGGGGTTTATTGAATAAAACGAACTGCCTGGTTTAAGAGGCGTCAGTCACTGTCACGAGCTCAGCTCTTCGTCGTAGTCGTCTTTCAGGTGCTCCAACTAGATACTGTCTCTCTCCTTCTTCCCCACTACAATATATATATATATATAAAGAGCCAATTAACATTCCCTAAATCTTGCACATTGAATATGAGCACTGCTGTTTGAACAAAGTAGTATTTTTTTAATCGCCCCACTCCGCAAACAGTCATGAGGTCCACATTAGAAGTCACCAGGCCTGTCAAATTGTTTAAGAATTGAAATATGGATTTCCAAAGAAGTGACCATGAGATTCCTAAAACTGGAAAAAAACTGATTTTTTACAGAGTCAGAAATGTCATATTGTACTCCAAATAATTTTGCCAGTAACTTTTCCTACTCACAAATATGCGGCATATACATACATCAGTCATTGAAAAAATTGTGCAGTGTCCAGAGACTACAAATATCAGCCCCTTCTAAATATTATAACGCTTTTCCGCAGGCTACCCATTTACTATGGCGAAGGTGGCTTAAGCGGTGTTTCTGCGCAGGTTGGAACAAGACCAAGAAATTTTCGAACCACTACACCCCCCCCTCTCTTCATTTTTTTTTATGAAGGAGTTAGGTTTAGGGCACTGCTTTTTGGCTTGCTTGCAAGGCGCGTTTGAGCAGATAAAGTAATCTGGTCAAACCATTGCGAGACCAAACTGCCAGTCGGCCTCGCAATGGCACCGGATATCTATTGCATGTGTTGCTGCTATGGCAACTGACGTCACAGCATGAACTAAAGCTGGTAGTGTACAAGCTCGATGTGCTGAGAGTTTGTACACTTCCAGCTTTAGTTCCTAATGGTTCCTAACATGCCATGGCAGCACTTGCTGACTAGAAAATTCATATTTCCAACGAAGTGTTGCTGGCTACGGCAACACATCTTTTGTGTTGTAGTTGCGTCGTCCCGCCGGTAAATATATCTGCTGCGGTCAGCAGACCGACAGGCACGCAGCGTTGTAACTTCATCTGGTTGATAGAGTTTCGCGAGTGTCTTGAACAAATGAGCAGCTGTTTTACACTGCGGTTTATGATTAGGGTCTGCCCGCATAGATTGATGATGCAAACTACAAGTGGCTAAAGTGGTCTCCATTTCTCGCTCAAATTAGGGCAAACGAGAAAATTTTGAGGCTGGTCGGGCATTTTGGCGCAGCGTGGTGCCAAATTTTATGGTTTTGGCACACCTCCACGCACAACTGAGGAATTTTATAAAATTGACGCAATCAGCGCAGCTGTTGCACCCCTGGATTTGAGCATCACGTAGCAAATTTCAAAATGCCTTTTTCGTGTTTTCATGACTTTGGCTCAATGAAATTGTCCAACCATCATATGCTAGGTCTAGCACCCACTGAACACAATGTACTTCATATTTAATGAGTAGAAGCTATGTGGGGCCTCCCCCAGTAGACGCCTTAATTATTTCATACGTCACTGTGTTTGGCATGGCAATCTCAGTGGAATCTCCACCCAAATTTTCTTCTTCTATGATTTATCCGTTGCCAAGCATCATGTCACCTCAAGAGGAGTGTTTGTCGGATAGTGAAAAAAGAAGTACTAATATGCAAAAATTGTGTTGCTCTTTAGTGTATCTTTAGAGAATGGAAGCGTACTTCACTTTACGACAAAACTGCCGCAGAAATTAAACCTTCAGTTTTTAGACCTAAGGCTAACGCTTTAGGTCTAAAAGGTCACTGGGGTGAGACGGCTGAAACTAAATTGGGAGCAGTTTGTGGAGCAGCGAAATTTCAATTTTGGAGTTGTTAGCAGCCTTTACTAAGTTGTCCTGGGAGCTTAAAAATACCCATGTTTAGCAACGTGGGGCACCAGTGCATACTTTAATTGGCTTATAATACACATTACACTGAAACAGATTTTGAAGGAAGTTTTTTAAACAGATGATCGCTTGGTATGAACTGCACTGCTTTTTTACATACTACACACGTGACCTATCTAGCCCTCGTAACACGTAAAATATTATCTAAAAAAGGTTGTGTTATAAGCTAGGTTCCGCGGAAACACTAAAAAAACACTTCACTCTCAAAAAGAAATTAAATGATTGTGATTGCACAAGAATCTTAGTGACGTAAGAGTGATTGTTAGCTTAAAAAAAGCCTGACATGATAGTGTTGAGAGCTTCTAACAAACAAAAGCATGCTGCACTGCCGTTCGCGGTCACCTCATGCAGGACCAACTCCAAGAGTGCAGCGCGAGATCCAAGAAATCTCGCCTCATAGACTATCACGTAAAGCATGTGCATATGGCACTAAGTGATAGGCGAGTGATACTGATAACGCCTCTCCACATGAGCAACCACGCGCTATTATTATAGCACAAGTTGGCCAGTGCTGACATTTTTTCAATATCTATAGGTCATCACCGTCGATGAAGAACTCCCAATAATACATCGGCTTGCGATTGCTGCCCGCACCACTCCGTGACTCGCGTAAAGTGCTCGCGCACCGCAGGTGAAAAAATTCCTGTCCACGCAAACAAAACGCTGATCGTAGAGAGGCAGATTTTATTGCAAAAAAAGAAGAAAGAAAACGAAGTCACACTGCCGCCGACCGAAACACTTATTGAGATAAGCCAAAAGCTCTTGTAGCCTAGGGCCAGCATGCATACAGCAACACCTCTTTAAGCACTTGTTGCGAGTTTCGCTTACAAAACGAATCAGTGGCAAATCGCCATTAATGAAAACTGTGTCAAATGATTGTCGATGTGTAAGGAGTCACGAATAGAGCACCAAGGTGCCTGTTAATATCGTTTGAAATATTTTGTACACTCCTTTTGTCACCATGGCTTCGCATGTAACCAAGTGTTTCTCTCTACCTGCAAACATTGATGTGTTGATTTCAATTGCGATGGCTTTTTTCAATATAAAATGCAATGAGAACTCTCGCCTGTCTAAATAAATTAATAGCTAATGGGTGTAAACCGGGAATAGGTTGCACTAATTCTGCCACTCACGGAGCCCGTTTTGAGAACCCATGTGCACGTGCCAGAGCATACGGAAGACGCGTCGGATGCAGGAAAAAAATGACTCCACGTTTTTAGTTACTCGCTCACAGCAAACACGTACTCGTAGGTGACCACATGCAGCAGTGTCAACATGAAAGTCAGTGCCTGGAGAAATGCGCTATGCACCACAGAGAACCGGAGAGTCAACCTCGCCATGCTTGCCATCAAACTCGGTGGTTTTCGCTAGCCGACAGTGGCGCTAGAACACACAGCGTAGCTATTACAAGCAGCTAACTCGATGCACGGCAGTAAATTTTTGTGAGTCACGCATATTTGCTAAAGTTTAAAGATTATGGTGGCACCATGGGAGCCTTTCGCAGCAGAAATGTGGAAAGTGAAAAAAAAAAAACACACAATTGGGTGCATCTTATTAGTAAAACTCGCCATTTTTTCCCCACTGCAGCTGAGGTCGGCATCAAAATTCTAGCTTTCGAGGCTGTTTCGGAGCAGTTCGGTGCGATTTTCTTGATTACTATGCTTTTAGAGGAGCTTGGCGCAAAAAACAGAAATATATCGAAAATGCGCAATGTGAGCAGCTGTCTCACTCCTTACCAATGCATGTGTGTTGGCAGTACAGGCCCAGGTCACAACAGCCTCTTTTGCCTTACACATTAGCTTATTCCAAAGTGATCAAAGATGGATTGGCTGCATCTTTGGTACAGGAGGCTGTGTGCAAGTCATGTGTGCACAAGGTATTGAGCAATGTTTATGCTCAGATCGAGAGGTTTCCAACAGCAGGGTTTCCAGATTATGCGGTCACTAGATCCCGCGAAAACGTGTTGAGATGGATCAAAGATTTCATCAAATAAGAAGTCTGTGAGAAAAATCATGAAAGCCACTTTGGTCTGCTCCCCCACGTTCAAGTTCTTTATTATTACAAGCTCTTATTAGTACATGAAAATACACAACACTTGTTAGACTGGTTCACAAGATGGCGCACAATTAAGAGTGTCGCATCCAGATATGATGTGGCAGTGGTATGTACGGCTCTTAAGAAGCTGGGTAGCACTTTCACACTTGTTAAGCTCGGGGGCCAAAGGCCAAACCAAAAATAAAGGTGAATGTGGTCAGAAACACCGAAACTCCTCCATTCCTTGTGTTACAGGAGTAGTGTACAAGACTCCTCAGTCATGCGCCAACAGTTATATTGATCAGACTGTTAGGTGCATGTTAGATTATGGCGGCACCAGAAGAAATGTAAAAAGAATGTCCGAATATCAAACTTGTTGCTTATTGAACACAGCGTCACTGAAAACTACTGTTTAACAAGATCAGGGGTGCAGCAGCAGCCGAAATACAGCTTGGAGCAATTTTAGGAGCAGCAAAATATTACTTTTTAGGCACTAATATGTAAATTTCGAGCAGGTTACAAGGAAAAAGTTGTGCAATTTTAATCACTAGATACCAAATTTTGAGCAGTATAAATAAGAAAGCTTACAATTAAAAACACAATATGTATAAACCATTCAAACATCACCTAAATTGTGCAGTGTAACATGAGCACTGCTATTTCAACGAAAGTGGGTATTTTGAACCACCCCACTGAGCCAACGATGATTAAGTCCATATTAGCATTTGCTGTGCCTGTAAAATCATTCGACAGACTCTGCGAATTTAAATATGGATCTACCAAGCTTGTGACCATAAAATTCGGGAGATTCCTGATACTGAAGAGAAGATGGGGTGAAAAAAAAACTGGTGCACAATTTAGTTTTTTTGGGGGGAAGGGGAAGCAGAGATGTCATACACTGCTCCAAAATATTTCCTGTAGCATATTTAGACAGCAATGATTACACTGATATTCATCATCAGGCAGCGTATAAACGCATGAGTAAGTGAACATTATGTGCAGTGTCCCGTGACTAGGTATAACAGCCCCTTCCAAATCTCAATATGCTTTTACATAAAGCACCAGTATAAAATGGCAAAGGTGGCCTATTCAAGATTCCCTGCACGGGTTAGAATTCCAAGCCAAGAAATTTTCGAATCACTACACCTCCCCTTCCCCAACTTCCCACTTTGTTTTTTTCCCCACCGTGGGGTTAGGTATCGCTTCGGCTCTCCCTCGAAGGCGCGTTCGACCAGGTAAAGTAACAACGGCGCGCACCCGTTGACCTAGCGAGGAGTACCGCAGATGTCCATCGCCAGGACCGTGGCTGAGGTGACGCAACTTCAGACGAATAAAAAAGGGGGGGGGGGGGGGCTCAGAGCTTTCAATGAAATAGGGAGTGTCCAGTTTTTTTTCTTTAGAGTTTATTCACGAATCTGTGCGATATTTCACGGCAGCTCTTAGAAGATGAATCAGTCTTCGAAGCTTACCATGTTTTCGCCTGTAGATCAAAACAGCATTGAGAGGAAGCGACAGTGGCTATGGGCCCCATCCTACAGACGTAATCTATAAGCAAAAAACCCTGTGAGCTGAGGCCACAGATGGCAGAAGGTCTTGCCAGAATTTTTTTCGAAGGGGGTGCCACCTTGATTCGAATCGGTCCCAGCTAGGCAAGTAGAGATGGTAGACTGTTATTTTCTGCTCCCCTATATACCATAGGAAAATATTGGGAGGGCAGAGGCACGGGCCTGGTGTGCCACCCACCTGGCTACGCTACTGGTGGATGAAAACCAGTGTGGTCGAGTACACACATAGAGAAGGAGAGCCGGGGAGGAGGGTGAG
>WOVY01001018.1:0-42173 GCA_013436015.1 Rhipicephalus annulatus | reverse complement strand
AAACTATATATTGCCACAAGGCAGTAGTGGGATTGGGGCATAAAGCGGTAGAGGGTCCGCTGGCTAAAAGAGAAGACTACGAAGTGAATAGAGACTGGTTCCAGCCCGCCAGTGCGCCAGGCATTGTCATCGCGTGTAATCGTTGTAAATATCTGTAAATATACGTTTTCTTGTAAGATTATTGGTGGAGGTGCTGGGTACGCGTTCCTGGCTTTTCCGGCAAACCAACACGGAACTTCGGAGTGGTCGCCACCTTCATTTTTCTGCAATGGCTCAACAGGCCCACCCACAAGAGCAACAGCAGCTGCAGCAGCAGCAGCAGCACCAGCACCAGCAGCACCAGCACCAGCAGCACCAGCACCAGCAGCACCAGCTGCCTCCTCTGATTCTCCTGCCTCCACGAGACCCCGGAACCTTCTCGGGCACAGGCAACGACAAGGTGAATGTTGAAGATTGGGTCGCTTTGTACGAGCGCGTGAGCGAATACTATAGGTGGGACCCTACGTTGATGCTGGCCAACGTTGTATTTTACTTGCGGGATACGGCGCTCACCTGGTATGAGACGCATGAGTCGGAGTTGACCAGCTGGGACGTTTGCAAACTGAAGCTTCTCGAGTTATTCAGCAGGCCATTTGGGCGACAGCAGGCCGCGAGGAAAGACCTGGAATGTCGCGTGCAGACATCGACAGAATCGTATGTATCTTACATACAGGACGTATTGGGCCTCTGTCGAAAGGTGGACGAGAACATGAGCGAAACTGACAAAATCGCTCACATATTGAAGGGAATTGCCGATGACGCCGTTCAATCTGTTGATCGTTAAAGATTGCGCCACCGTCGACGCGGTTGTGAAGGAGTGTCAGCGCTTCGAGCACGCCAAGAACCGTCGCATAACCCGCCAGTTTGCGCGTCTGCCTAATACTGCAGCCACTTCGACCTGTGAAGACAGCCCTAAGTTCACGCAAGCTACATCGTCCGAAAATGTCACCCGAATCGTTCGTCGCGAACTCGAAGCAATGGCTCCTGCAGCCATCGCCTCTGACGGTCCTCAAGACAACGCATCCACCGTCTCCCTCATCCAAGCCGTCGTTCGCCAAGAAATAGCAAATCTCGGCATCACACCTGTTTGCGCTGTTCGCACCACCGAGAGCTCGGCTTCTGTTAACCAGATTCCGGTGTACCCTTCACGCTACCCTTCCCGCTACCGGAACCCTGCTGAATGGAGAACGTCGGATGATAGACCAATCTGCTTTCACTGCTCTCGCGCCGGCCACATTGCACGCTACTGTCGCAATCGTTGGTCATCCAATTCATCTTGGAACACTGGGACATGGCGTCGCTTTGAAGGCAGTTCTCGCCGCTTTTCTACTCCGTACGATCCACAGCCTGCTCCTACTAACGTTCAGGGCCGAAGGTTCAGCCGGTCGCCATCACCCCAAGGCCGCCGATCTCTCTCGCCGATGATTTCTCGATCCAGGTCCCCTGCACGACCTGGGCCCTCAACCTCGGGAAACTAGACCATGCAGCTCCCGGAGGTGACGCTGCATTAACGACCCATTCTGCAAATCCTCTGTTGACGATTCCTACACGCCGCAATATTTTGGACCTTTTGGTGGATGACGTTACCGTTACAGCCCTGATAGACACTGGTGCACAAATTTCAGTCATGAGCGCTGCTCTCTGTACTAAACTGCGAAAAGTGATCACGCCTCCTATTAAGTGTGCAGTAATGCTTGCCGATGGGAGCACATCTGCCGTTCTCGGCATGTGTACCTCTCGCGTATGTATTGCTGGGCGCCAGACCGTCGTATTGTTCACCGTGCTTGAGCAGTGCCCACATGACGTGATTCTTGGCCTCGACTTTCTCTCTGCGCACTCCGCCCTTATCGACTGCTCGACAGGGTCTTCTTCAGTTGGAACTGCCTTTTGACGCCGCTGTTGCCCATGACGCTCAAAGTCGCCTTTGTGCCACCGAGTTCCTGCATCTTCCGCCGCAAGCCGCGACTTACGTGCAGCTCGTGTGTGATCCGCCTGTGCGCGATGGTGAATATGTCGTTTCACCTATTACCGACGTTGTGCTAAAGCACTCCATTGCTGTCCCGCACACCGTGGTGAGAGTATGCCACAATCAGACCCATCTGTCTCTTTTGAACTTTGGTTTCTCCACGCATGTGCTGCCTGCTGGTATTAAACTAGGCGTCATGTCGTCGCTGCAAGAGTGTGATATTTCTGAACTGTCGGCTCAGCAACCTACTCCGCATGTCAACTTGCTCACTGCGCCCAACCTGTCAAGCATTGACATTGCCAAAATGATAGCGCCAGATCTTTCGCCCTCCGAAGCACAAGACCTCCACCGTCTGTTGACATCCTATGCGGACATATTCGATCTTGACAACCGCCCTTTAGGCCAGACATCAGTTGTGACCCATCACATCAACACCGGCGATGCCAACCCAATTCATCGCCGCCCTTACCGCGTCTCCGCCGCCGAACGCTCTGTCATCCAGAAAGAGGTCGAGAAAATGCTCGCCAAAGGCGTCGTCGAACACTCATCTAGTCCGTGGGCATCCCCGGTAGTGCTTGTCAAGAAGAAGGACAACACATGGCGGTTTTGCGTCGACTATAGACATCTCAACAAGGTCACTAAGAAGGACGTTTACCCTTTACCAAGAATAGATGACGCCCTTGACTGCCTTCATGGCGCAAAGTTTTTCTCGTCCATTGACCTTCGATCTGGTTATTGGCAGATCGCTGTTGACCCACGGGACCGAGAAAAAACAGCATTTGTAACCCCCGATGGGTTATATCAATTTAAAGTAATGCCGTTTGGGCTTTGTAATGCGCCGGCCACCTTTGAGCGCATGATGGACTCCCTTCTGCGCGGCTTCAAATGGTCCACTTGCTTATGCTACTTGGATGATATAATTGTTTTTTCACCGACGTTCGCAAGCCATCTAGAGCGACTGTCCAGTATTCTCCAAGTATTTCGCAACGCTGGTCTCCAGCTGAACTCTTCCAAATGCCGTTTCGGCCGTCGCGAAATAACTGTACTTGGTCACCTCGTTAACGCATCTGGGGTACAGCCCGATCCGGACAAAATTCGCGCATTGACTCAATTTCCCGTGCCCTCTTCTCATAAGGATGTCCGGAGCTTCCTTGGTTTGTGCTCCTATTTTCGCCGCTTCATCCGAAATTTCGCCGATATTGCGCGGCCTCTCACCGAGCTTCTTAAAAAAGACGTCCCATTTACTTGGAATTCGCCTCAGAGTGCTGCATTTTCGGCGCTCATTGCAGCCCTCACGACTACGCCAATATTAGCCCACTTCGATCAGACTGCCCCGACAGAAGTTCGTACGGACGCGAGTGGCCACGGAATTGGTGCTGTTTTAGCTCAGCGTCAGCATGGACGTGACTGTGTCATCGCCTACGCCAGCCGCCTTTTATCCCCTGCCGAGAGGAACTATTCAATCACCGAAAGAGAGTGTCTTGCTCTTGTTTGGGCTGTCGCTAAATTTCGCCCGTACCTCTTCGGCCGCAGTTTTACTGTTGTAACTGATCATCATGCACTCTGCTGGCTTTCCTCGCTAAAGGATCCCACGGGACGTCTCGGTCGTTGGTCTCTACGCCTCCAAGAATACACCTTCTCGGTCGTGTATAAATCTGGTCACCTCCATCAAGACGCCGACTGCCTGTCACGGTATCCAGTGGATCCACCAGACGCCACAGAGAGAGCTACGGAGGCTTGCGTCTTATCAATATCAGACTTTCTTGATATCGCTTCTGAGCAACGCCGCGACCCGGATTTACTTCCCATCATAGAAAGCCTGAGTTCCGCTACTCCACCCACTTCTCTGAACTTGTATTTCCTTCATGAAGGAGTTCTCTACCGCCACAACATGCGCCCTAACGGCCCTGACCGCCTTCTCGTCGTGCCTTCCCATTTGCGTGTAGATGTTCTCCGACAGCTTCACGATGAACCTGCCGCTGGTCACCTGGGAGTCACTCGCACTTATGATCGCGTCCGGCGCCGTTTTTTCTGGCCACGCCTATATCGCTCTGTGCAAAAGTATGTTGCCAGCTGCGACCTTTGTCAACGTCGAAAACGACCAACATCGCTTCCAGCTGGCCTTCTTAACCCTATTGAGATCCCTGCTGAACCATTCTACCGCGTAGGGCTCGACCTTCTCGGGCCATTTCCCACTTCTGCATCCGGGAACAAATGGGTTGCCGTGGCGACCGACTACGCGACACGTTATGCGATCACCCGCGCTCTTCCAACCAGCTGCGCTACCGATGTCGCCGACTTTCTGCTACATGACATCATATTGCATCACGGCGCTCCTCGACAGCTCGTTACTGACCAAGGCCGATACTTTTTATCTCGCGTCGTCCAGGATATCGTACGTTCCTGTTCCACGAACCACAAGTTCACAACGGCATACCATCCACAAACTAATGGACTTACAGAGCGCCTGAATCGCACTATCACGGACATGTTGTCAATGTATGTTTCTCCAGACCACCGTGACTGGGACGCAACGTTACCCTACGTCACCTTCGCTTACAACTCCTCCAGACATGACACCGCAGGCTATTCCCCGTTCTACCTTCTTTATGGACGGGAACCCTCTCTGCCTCTTGATACACTCCTTCCCGCTGGTTCAAGCTCCCCTGTCACATACGTCCGCGATGCCATAGAGCGAGCCGACGCAGCACGACAGATTGCCCGAGAACGACTCATGCTTTCTCAAGCCTCTCAGAAAGATCGATACGATCGTCACCACCGTGAAGTTTCGTATGCACCAGGTTCTCTCGTACTCTTGTGGACCCCAGTGTCGTCACATCGGCCTCTCAGAAAAACTTTTATTTCGCTATGACGGACCATACAAAGTCCTTCGCAAGATCAGCAACCTCACCTACGAGATACAGCGAGTCGTCGACGAAGCGCACTCAATGCCACCACCATCCACTGTTGTGCACGTCGTAAGACTGAAGCCTTATGTGTCACCCAACACTCCCCTTTCGTGACAAGCGCCGGGTCGGCGCTTTAACGCCGCGGGGTAGTGCCACAAGGCAGTAGTGGGATTGGGGCATAAAGCGGTAGAGGGTCGCTGGCTAAAAGAAAGACTACGAAGTGGAATAGAGACTGGTTCCAGCCCGCCAGTGCGCCAGGCATTGTCATCGCGTGTAATCGTTGTAAATATCTGTAAATATACGTTTTCTTGTAAGAATATTTACATGTTATAAAGGGGATTCATTGCACAACTGTTGAGTGATCGGGCACAGTTCCGAGCACATTCCATTAACTCGAGAGCCTCTGCTGCACACACGATGCCTGCTTCCCTTGCACCGATTTACTTCCTCTTCATTACATTACATATACGTGAATGACCGTGGCTCCGGCGGTGATGACGGCTAAAATCTGCCGAGACAGTCCATATATAATTGCTATTGTAATGAAAGTATGAATGTACTGTTTTGTTTGTGCTGGGTTAACAGTTGTCTGTGTGCTATTGCAGATTTGTCCATCCCTTTATGAAGAATCGAAGAAGTCTCAGGCTCTGGATATCGCTAGCAAAGCATTGCACCAAAGTTTTCTATGAAATCATTACCATTTTTGTGATTATGTTTCAGCTTAATTTTTTGTGTACATGCGATGTGATGGCGATGAGACCATGTCTGTGGACTGCAGCTCGGGCTTGGGTATATCAAAATGATTGAAATTGGCCATTCAGTTTCCTCACTTTTTGGTTAATTGAAATTGGCATGAATGTAATTGATTTCATTGGTATGTATATGTTCAAGTCATCAGTGTAATGACATTGTGCCTGTCTTACAAAATGCTGATTCAGTTTAAGTATTTTTCAATGCATATAGCCCATTGTGTCTAATAAGGTATTTTCTCTCTCTCTCAGCTTATACACATCAGTATAAGCTGAGAGAGAGAGAAAATACCTTATTAGACACAATGGGCTAGCAATTTGGTCTCGATAGCATTAGGTGGCGGCTCGTACTCTCTGGACTCTGGTGGCATCCTCGGCCCGCCGGACGACCCAGAGCTGGTCATTAAACATCTTTGTATATATCTGTATAACTGCAACACTCTGAAGTGACACTTCAATTTTACAGTGTAATGTATGAATAATGATATCAATATAAGCATATAACGGCAATGTGGCATTTTCTATAGGCATCTTGCCCTCTGAAACCTTTGGCATGTGTTTGTGGGGTGCTTTCTGGTTAATAAAATGCTAAAATATTATTAATATATAAACTTCAATTATTTTTTGCAGTATCACTAACTTCATAACAACCCTTTAAATTTGCCAAAATGTTTTTGTATTCTCATCATTCATAGAACATTGTGCCATTCTTAATTTGATCATTGGTTTATTATCCCTGTGCCTTTCCCTTGGAGGTGATGAAAAGCCAAATCAAATTCATTTGTTCCTTGAGTTGAGTGCATTGTTTTGGCCAATTTGGCATATGAAGAGAGCTTTGTAAGTATAGATTAATGTATAGTGATTGTCCTCATGTCATATTACTTATAATTATGGCAGAATATTTATTCATATGAGTGGTTGTGTAGTTGTATGAAGCATTATTTGTGTGAATAGGTCACTTTGTGTTTTGTGGTATGATCATTAAAGCAGTTTTGAGAGCTTAGTGTGTAAACTGATGGTGCACATAGAGAAATAATTGTTGGGGAATCTACATAAATGTACATGTGCCCCTGATGGCCAACAACTCTTGTACATGTTTTGTCCTTTTCTATTCATAATTAACTTCTATCTGTCATATATTGTTTCACATTCTTTATGTTTGAAAGTGTTCTTAACTGCATATTTGTTTAGCATTGCACAAGTTAGGAAAGTACAGCACATACTGTGATGGGCTCATGCCTAATCTAAAGGCGTATTAAGAAGAAATTGGGCTGTTTTGGTGTAGTATCAGAATTGCATCCATGTCAGACCCTTATGCTGTCAAAAGATATCTTCAAATGTATTAAGCAGAGTATTTTATACAGAATTATAGGAAATTTAGTAAAGCATGTTGTGTCGTTGCATGGTTACTACTGCAGTAACGTGTGGTTTGCATAAGTGAAGTAATTGTCTACTTCATTTACCACTCCAGCAACCTTACTTTATTTCCTGGAACAGTAATCTACTTACAGACAACGTGTTTCACATAGTCTTCATTGTCTTTTTGTTCCTTTCGTGACTTTGCAGGATCCTTGTCTTCGACATCTCATGAGCAGTACCTGTCACTGGTGACCGTTCAAGGTGGACTGCATTCCTGTCGTCAGTGCACCTATGTGACCAAGTACAAAGGGCACATGCGACAACATCTTGCAGACATACGGTCGTGCGCCCCTATGAGTGCCATCTGTGTCCAGCTACATTCTCTCGGGACTCTCACCTGACGAGGCACATTCATACGCACTCAGGAAAGCGTCCCTTCTCCTGTGACCAGTGTAATGGCATCGTTCAGACATAAAACGAACCTTGTGGACCATGTGCGCACCCACACAGGGGAGCGTCCCTTTTCCTGTGACCAGTGCAATGCATCATTTGTGCGGGCGCAGCACCTCAAAAGCCACATGTACATCCACAGAAGCGAGCGTCCCTTTTCCTGTCACCAGTGTAGTGCATCCTTCTCACAGAATCAGAAACTCATGAACCATCTATCTCGTCATCATGCAAACAGAAAGCCTTAAAAAGTGAGTGGTCTACAGCCTGCCTTCAAGAGAAGTCGAGTGCAAGGTAATAGGGGTATTGTTGATTAGAGAGGCTGCGGGCTGAAAGTAGATTGAGACTTGGCAAGTAACTTGGTTTGGCAATTCTCGAAGGAATATGCATGTGTTTGTGGGACGAAAAGCGAGTGGTAGAAGAGTGTGTAGAAGAGAGGCCACCTTGGGATATGAATATCCATACTACCTTGCACTTCTTTTGGGTAACACTTCCTCCGTGAGAACTGATGAACGGCCGCAGGCACTAAGAACATCCCCTATACATTTCCTAGCATTATTGTCTGTTCCCTTTAATATTGTGTCTAAAAAAGAGAACAAGCCCTTAAGTATACACTTCGAAAATTTGCAGGGTCACTTACAGATGGCTTAAAAGCAACTGAGGAACAAAAGCCATCTCTATTATCTCTGTCCAGGTATTGATCCTTCCATGGCATGTTAATTTACCCTGAAAGCTTCCTGCATAGTTTTGCACTGCCTCTGTGATCAGCCCGCTATCGAACAATTGACAGTGTCATGTGATACGGTCATCACGTTATGTGGTGTCACAAATTGTGGTGACATGTGACACGATGACGATTTTTTTTACCACTCATGTCAATGTCAATACCATTGAATGCCAATAGTCAGTTCTCGCCTTTGATGAGACATCCAAGGCCTCCCACCTTTAGAGAGGCCTAGAACGTGTTCTGTTTTAGATGGCTTATTGGTTTTCATGAGTTGATATGAAAGTATGGCTAAAATATGGGAAGTGAGGATGAGGGATGGAGTAGCTAGCAAAGTGTATGCTGGTTCCTGAGCGAGCCACTTCACTTATGAACTGATGACTTCACACTGAGGGTTGAAGCAGAGAAAGATTGCCATGCCTGCTTGTTGTTGGTAGCAGAGAAAGAGCACAACAGTGAAATAATGAAACAAATATGCTGTGCATCTAGAGGAAGCATAAGCAGTTGTCATGCAAGATATCAGTGGCATCTCCACAACCTTTTCGCATACTACACGTCATGAGTGTCTGACTCAGTTTTCACCCTAATGTACTATGCTTGTATATGTGGTGTCATATGTGTTGTAAAAATAATGATTTTCTTATTAAATTTGCGTATTGGTAACCCCCCGTGTGACATATGGGGCCTCTTTTTTTAACAAACAAGAGGGCTTAGCAAGTCAGCGCTCAAAAAAGTTGTATATGTTTAAGAATTTTCTGGTAGCTATCTTGATGGTTACT
The DNA here is from genome assembly GCA_013436015.1 of Rhipicephalus annulatus. Lineage (NCBI taxonomy): Eukaryota > Metazoa > Arthropoda > Arachnida > Ixodida > Ixodidae > Rhipicephalus > Rhipicephalus annulatus. The sequence continues at coordinate 33,201 of WOVY01001018.1, read as the reverse complement.
CTGCATTGCTGGAAAGCATATGTGGTCTTGTTCTAAATAGGCCACCTTTGGTGTATGCCAGTGTATTTTTCTGCACTTCATTTTACATTGCCTCTTTAGGTTTCTCTTCTTTGTTAATTGCCACAGATGCGCTCCTATCTAATCTAGCTGGCTCCTCCTTTATGTAAGAATGTGAGTTGAAACCCATTTTGATACTGCTGCTGTTCCAGCTTTTAGAAATTATATTCTTTTTTTGTGTGTTGAGTTGTAAAAGGTACTTACCTTGTCTATGACTGTAGAACGTTCTGCAATGCAGGGACCAACATGCATGTCTGATTTTGGACATGTGTTTTTGCCATATGTATGGCATTAAGAAAATGTGGACCTAAATTTCTCGTATTGGTGTTGAAAATTCTCCAGCGGGAGGTATTGCCAGAGCCAATGTTCGGACAAGCGGTGTTCTCTTCAAGGCATTGAGTGCTGTTGCATTGTAGTAAAGGCTCCATGTGTAAATGTATGTTGGCTCAGAAAAGCCCGTTCAAGAATTTTTATATCTGCATGCTCTGTGTTTGAATTGATATCTAATTTATTGCAAAGTATATATGCCCCAAAGAAGTTAGCCAAGCCTACTAATAATAAACATACTCTATAAAGTTTCCGGGGAGATGGGCATCGGTGTAGCTCAGTTGGTAGACCACCGGACGCGTCAATCGAAGTTACAAGTTCAGTCCCTCTCTCCAGCAAGTTATCTCATCATCCACTTTTTTTTCTTCATATTTACATACAATTACTTCTAATAACATCCTTTATACTTTCCTCTGTATATTTGTTTGTTAGTTCTTATTAATATTGTGTCTAAGAACGAAAAATAAGCCCTTTGTGAAAGTATAGCCACTACTTTCATTGCTTCCTCGTAATTACGCTTTCACAGCATATTGTCACGGGGTCGTGACGTGGCCGAAGACAGGAAACTTCGTGTTGGGATTTAACTGTTTATTTGGGCGAAGCTGTGCCCGGTAAAGGGAAAGTCTAATTACAGCAGCAGTCTTGCACAGATAGCAGTCTCGGACTGATAGCGGCGAACGCAGCGTCGGCCTTCGATCAACAACTGACAAGCGGCGAAGCGCGTCGGCATTCATACCCTTGCCGTCGAATGTTCTAGCGTTATCGCTGGCGGTGGCATAGGTTCCAGAACAATCTGTACCGTTCACACAGTGGGCGTGATCTTATCGAAATGATCTACTACAATCCAGAACCTTCTCGAAACCTGCAGGCGCGGTTTGCGCCAAGAATCGTGTGGTGTTTCGGAACGATAACAAAAACTTGGAAATGGAACGTGGCATTGCCCCCCTCTGAAAAAAAGGCATCGTCCCGGTGCTTTAACTAAAGATGAAGGTACAATAATAATGCAAGAAAGTACAATGAATAAATTACAATACAACAATAATACAAAAAAACACTGTTTCAGTTTGTTAACGTGCATGAAACGGCTTGAGGCGCGCGACTTGGACGACTTCAGGTCGTGATCGGCGTCGTTGAGAGTTCGTGATGCCGTCGGGGACAACCTCGTAATCAAGTGGGCCGAGACGTCAAACCACCTTGTACGGTCCGAAGTACCGTCGCAGAAGCTTTTCACTTAGTCCACGTCGGCGTATCGGCGTCCACACCCAAACACGTTCACCGGGCTGGTATTCCACGAAGCGTCGTCGGAAGTTGTAACGGTGGCTGTCGGTCGTCTGTTGATTCTTGATACGGAGACGCGCAAGTTGTCGGGCTTCTTCGGCGCGTTGAAGGTACTCGCTCACATCAATGTTTTCTTCGTCGGTGACATTGGGTAACATGGCATCGAGCGTCGTTGCCGGGCTCCTTCCGTAGACCAATTTGTATGGAAATATCTGCGTCGTCTCCTGCATCGCCGTGTTGTATGCGAAGGTCACATACGGAAGAATGGCGTCCTGCGTCTTGTGTTCGACATCGATGTACATTGACAGCAAGTCGGCGATCGTCTTGTTAAGCCGCTCGGTGAGGCCGTTGGTCTGTGGGTGGTACGCTGTCGTCCGGCGGTGGTTTGTTTGGCTGTATGCCAAGATCGCTTGAGTTAAGTCGGCAGTGAAGGCCGTTCCTCTGTTGGTGATAAGGACCTTCGGGGCGCCGTGACGTAGGACGATATTTTCGACGAAGAACTTAGCTACCTCGGATGCACTGCCTTTTGGCAGGGCTTTTGTCTCGGCGTAGCGGGTGAGATAGTCGGTAGCTACCACGATCCACTTGTTTCCGAAAGCCGACATCGGGAACGGCCTCAGTAGGTCCATACCATTCTTCTGGAAAGGTCGGCAAGGTGGATCAATTGGCTGCAGAAGTCCCACTGGCCTTGTCGGCGGTGTCTTGCGTCGCTGACAGTCCCGGCATGTCCTCACATAACGAGTGACATCGGTGGTAAGACGTGGCCAGTAGTACCTTTCTTGTATCCTCGCGAGCGTGCGGGAAACACCGAGGTGCCCTGCTGTCGGATCGTCGTGCAGGGCCTGCAGGAGTTCTGGTCGCAGAGCTGAACGCACCACAAGGAGGTACTTAGCTCGAAGCGGTGAAAAGTTTTTCTTTTGTAGAAGACCGTTTCGTAGAAAGAACGACGCAAGTGTGCGCTTGAATACCTTCGGGACTTCGGCGGTCCTGCCTTCGAGGTATTGTATTAGGGCCTTAAGTTCCGGGTCGGCCCGCTGTCGTTCAGCGAAGTCGTCGGTAGTTATCGTTCCCAAGAAGTAGTCGTCATCCGGGTCGTCGGGTAGCGGTTGGTCGACAGGCGCACGAGAGAGACAGTCAGCGTCGGAGTGTGTTTTGCCGGAGTTGTAAATGACAGTAATGTCATATTCTTGAAGTCTCAGGCTCCATCGTGCGAGGCGACCTGCAGGGTCCTTCAAGGTGGCTAGCCAACATAAGGCGTGGTGATCGCTCACAACTTTGAAGGGCCTGCCGTAGAGGTAGGAGCAAAATTTCGACGTAGCCCAGATGATGGCGAGGCACTCCTTTTCTGTTGTGGAATAATTTGCTTCTGCTTTGGATAGCGATCGGCTGGCGTAACTAATAACCCTTTCAAGTCCGTCAGCCCTCTGCACAAGAACGGCGCCAAGACCTACGCTGCTTGCGTCAGTATGTATTTCTGTCTCGGCAAATTCGTCGAAATGGGCAAGTAACGGAGGCGTCTAGAGGCGATGTTTAAGCTCCTGGAAAGCGTGTTCCTGTGGCGTTTCCCACTTGAACTCCGCGTCGGCCTTGGTAAGGTTAGTGAGAGGATCGGCGATGCGGGCGAAGTTTTTCACGAACCGCCGATAATGGGCGCACAGGCCCAGGAATCGGCGCACGGCCTTCTTGTCAGTGGGCGGCGGGAAGTCGGTGATGGCGGCTGTTTTCCGTGGATCGGGACGAACTCCAGACTTGCTGATAACGTGCCCCAGAAACAAGAGCTCCTCATACGCAAATCTGCTTTTTTCTGGCTTCAGTGTGAGTCCGGACGTCTTGATGGCTTGAAGTACAGCTTCAAGGCGCTGAAGATGCTCGTCGAAACTCGAGGAAAACACGACGACGTTGTCCAAGTACACAAGGCAAGTCTGCCACTTCAATCCTGCCAGTACTGTATCCATAACGCGTTGAAAAGTTGCAGGCGCTGAGCAAAGGCCGAAGGGCATCACCTTAAACTTAAAGAGGCCGTCCGGTGTTATAAATGCCGTCTTCTCCCGGTCTCTTTCGTCGACTTCGATTTGCCAATAGCCAGTCTTGAGGTCCATTGACGAGAAGTACTTGGCGTTATGGAGCCGATCAAGTGCGCCGTCTATTCGTGGGAGAGGATACACGTCCTTTCTTGTGATTTTGTTCAGGCGGCGATAATCGACGCAGAAAGTAGGGTCCCATCCTTTTTCTTCACTAATACCACGGGGGATGCCCACGGACTCTTGGACGGCTGGATAATATCAATTGCAGCATTTCATCAACTTGTCTCTTCATGGCCTCACGTTCTCGCGTCGAAACCCTGTACGGACTCTGACGAAGTGGTCTGGCATTTTCTTCGGTTATGATTCGATGTTTCGTGATTCGGGTCTGCCGAATTTTCGATGACGACGAAAATCAATCTTCGTATTGCAGGAGCAGGACCTTGAGCTGTTCTTGCTTATCGTTCGGAAGTCTGGGACTGACATCGAAAGCTATGGGAGGGGCTTGGTTCCTCTGAGCAGGTTCCGCAGAATCGGCGAGGGTAAAAGCACTGGTGGCTTCGACAATTTCTTCGATGTATGCGACCGTTGTTCCTTTGTTCACATGTTTGTACTCATTGCTGAAATTCGTGAGCATAACCGTTGCTTTGCCTCCCCGCAGCTCTGCAATTCCTCTTGCGACGCGAATATTTCGGGTGACCAACAGATGCTGACTCCCTTCAATGACGCCTTCCAAGTCAGGTGATTTAGGAGCGCCGACTGAAATAATTACGCTTGAGCGAGGCGGAATGGTGACTTGTTCTAGCACATTCAAGGCATGGTGTCCTGACGGCGTGCGCGGCGGTAGTGCTTCTTCTGTGGATAACGTTATCGACCTTGTTTTTAGGTTGATGACAGCAACATGGAGGCATAAGAAGTCCATGACAAGGATGACATCTCTCGAGCAACGCTGTAGGACTACGAAGTCTGTAGGATAAATACGGCCGTTAATGGTGACTCTCGCTGTGCAGATTCCTGCAGGCGTTACGAGATGACCTCCGGCTGTACGGATTTCTGGGCCTTTCCAAGCTGTCCTAACTTTCTTTAACTTTGCGGCGAACGACCCACTGATGACAGAATAGTCGGCTCCAGTATAGACGAGAGCAGTCACGCTGTGGCCGTCGATAAGAACGTCGAGGTCACTAGTTCGCCGTCTCGCATTACAGTTAGGGCGTGGCGTCGGGTCACGGCTGCGTCGGCTTGTTCCGCTACTTCCATGTTGCGTCGTCCGGCCACCTTCGGTAAGTGAGCTTTTGCCTTTAGGGCTTTGCCTGGTTGGTGTTGTGTTCAAAAAGCTCCGTCGCGGCGTCGTCGTCGGAGGATCTTCGGTAGTTCGTCGCACAGCAACCGCACCTCCATCGGTTGCTGCCCTTAGTTTCCCGGATACGGGCTAGGAGACCGGCCCCGCGTTGGGCCAGAGTACTGCCGGAGGTGCGGTGACATGCGGCGGCTGGGCGACGGCGAACGGGAATGACTTCGTGGTGTCCATTGAGTTCTTGCCAGGTAGTCGGCGATGTCACGTGGCCGATCTCCTGGCTGCGGACGCGGTGCATTGACGGCGAAGCCACGCAGTCCCATCTGTCGGTACTGACAACGGCGGTATGTGTGCCCGGCCTCGCCGCAGTGGTAGCAGAGCGGGCGGTTGTCAGGTGCACGCCAAACGTCCGTTTTCCTCGGTGCACTGCGCTGGCCCGCTGGGGAACGGTAGGACGTCGGTGGGGGTGGTGGCGGCGGTGTCGTCTGGCGACGGAAGTGCGACGGGGCGGCGTTTTGGCGTGGACGGGGAGAAGCGTTATGGCGCACTGCAGCGGCGTAGCTCATAGTTTCTGGCTCGGGCGGCGGTGTTTCGGGAATTCGAAGCGATTGCTGGACTTCTTCTCGCACAATGTCGGCGATCGAATCTACTTGAGGCTGCGCCGAAGGCAACAGTTTGCGCAGCTCTTCCCGCACGATCGCTCGGATCGTTTCACGCAGGTCGTCGGAGTCACTGGTTTGAGTAGCAGCGCATTCTGGAGTCAGGCGACGATTATACTGTCTGGTGCGCATGTCCAGCGTTTTTTCGATGGTGGTCGCCTCGGGTACAAATTCTTGGAGGGTGTTCAGTGGATTCCTTATTAGTCCCGCGAAGAGCTCCTGTTTGACCCCTCGCATGAGGAAACGAACTTTCTTTTCCTCAGGCATGTCTGGGTCAGCGTGACGGAATAGGCGGTTCATCTCCTCTGTGAAAATTCCAACCTTTTCATTTGGTAGCTGAACCCGGGTCACGAGTAGAGCAGCGGCCCTCTCTTTGCGAGCGACGCTCGCGAACGTTTGCAGAAATGCGCCGCAGAAGACATCCCACGTTCGGAGCGTGGACTCCCGATTCTCTAGCCAGGTCCTTGCGGTGTCTTCCAAATAGAAGTACACACGACGGAGCTTTTCTTTGTTGTCTCAGTAGTTGAGGGCGGCCACACGGTCGTATGTTTCTAGCCAGGTTTCCGGGTCTTCAAACGATGAGCCATGGAACGTTGGTGGTTCCTGGGTTGATGAATGACGATCGCGGGCTGGGACGCTCCGGTTGTCATTGTCGCTGCAGTTGAGGTCATGGTCTTGGTCTTCCGCGCCTTGTCTTGTAAAAGGCCGTACTCCAGTGGGAGACCTTGCTGTCGGCGGCTCGTTCGCTGCTCTTGGTTGGCGTCGGTGTCTTCTCCGCGACGGGGGCTGGGTTCACGGCTTGACGGGGACGTCCGGTACATGAACGAAGCAGCACCTCCACCAGATGTCACGGGGTCGTGACGTGGCCGAAGACAGGAAACTTCGTGTTGGGATTTAACTGTTTATTTGGGCGAACCTGTGCCGGTAAAGGGAAAGTCTAATTACAGCAGCAGTCTTGCACAGATAGCAGTCTCGGACTGATAGCGGCGAACGCAGCGTCGGCCTTCGATCAACAACTGACAAGCGGCGAAGCGCGTCGGCATTTATACCCTTGCCGTCGAATGTTCTAGCGTTATCGCTGGCGGTGGCGTAGGTTCCAGAACAATCTGTACCGTTCGCACAGTGGGCGTGATCTTATTGAAATGATCTACTACAGTCCAGAACCTTCTCGAAACCTGCAGGCGCGGTTTGCGCCGAGAATCGTGTGGTGTTTCGGAACGATAACAAAAACTTGGGAAATGGAACGTGGCAATATCATCAATAAAAGAACTCTCGGTGCGTTTGCTTTTTACATGGTGTTTGCATTATCTGTGCTTGTTATTGCAGTTTTCTTTTTTCATGCTTGTTTTTTGTGTTATTAGGTTTCCTTGATTAGTTGTACTCTGTATTGTATTTCCCCCGTATGTGATGCCTGTTCTCGGGGCCTTACCCCCGGGATGCAGAGATGTTACTTGACTCGTACTTGACTCGTTCTTGACTCAAGACAGTCTTGCCGGTCGCCATAAATCGTTCTCGAACTTGTGGATGACTTGAAGGCGACTTGGCTCGGTCGAAGTCAGGACAAGTTTCAAGTCAGCTGCGGGGCTTGCTTGAAAGCGACTTCACGCGTTATTCCAACATGGCCACCTCTCGAATGGACGTCGCGTGAAAGGTGGCCGCTTTTGAGTTTGCTTGCCTCGCCATAAGCGTAGAATTTTTTGAGGCGCACTGCCTGCCGAAGATTCTTGGAACCGCTTTACGTGACCAAGGAAATCCGATGTAGTTGTACGATGAGCAACAATTCCACGCTAGGTATAGATTCATGAAGAACGCCGTGGGGCAGCTGCTCGTTATGTTGCCGCTCCGTGAAAGTGGGGACAACCGAAGACAGCCCGTGCATCCAGTGTTACAGCTACTGATGGCTCTCAGGTTTTACAGCGCTGGCACATTCTAACCAGTCACCGGAAATTTCGTCCGCATTCCGTAGTCGACAGTGCGCCGTGCAGTCGGAAAAGTTGCGCTACTCATCGCAAAGCACCTGTACGCGATGCTGGTGCGCTTTCCGCAGCCGGCGGACTGTTATGAAGTGGCTGAGTTCCCTTGCGTTACAGGTTGTGTCGGCTACACACACGTGCGTATTAATAGCCCCGGTGTCAACAACGCTGAAGTGTTCCCTAACCGCAAAGGCTATTTCTGTTTTTCTATAACACAACGACACTTTCCGTCTCTCTTGGTAAAAAAAAAAAACATTGACTTGGTGCTGTGTCCGTGTGCCTCGTCTATCATTTCGTCCCGTCTAGGGCGCTGTTTCTCGCTCAGAAAGGCATCGCTTGTAGCACAACACTACGTAAAATTACACACACAAAAAATAGGTGCCCCTTTCACGGGTTTTTTTATCCGCGTCACCATCATGCAGCGATACATCGCTGCACCCCGCGAGACAGAATTCTGCTGAGGGCAATGTCCTGACCCCTGCTTTTTCTCTTGTTTACCAAGCTCAACAAAAGGATACGAATCACATTTGTTCCCAGAACTTGTTTTTTTTTTTCATAATAACTGTGACCTAGCCCATTACAGGCATGCACACAGGCGAACAGAGGCAAATACCGTGAAAATCGCGTCACCTCGTGAGCTAGGTGTCAGCACAAATACATGCTATGGCGTTCGATTGAGAAAAAAAAAACGATGAAAGAACCCAACGCGATGCTTGTTTCTCCTCCAAACAAGCAACCGTGGAGAAACGCACCGCATTTGGGCGGCCACTAAAACCAGCGGGCAACGAACGCTTTACAGAAGCAACACTGCGCATCGCTGTGGTGGCAGGCACCACGTGCCGCTTGTTAGCCGTAAAATGGCAAGAATATGCTTGTGGCCCTTCGTTTTTATAGTTATTTTAAAACGTAGGGTCTTTTTTGGTGTAATGCATGTCTTACGCGAACAACTTCATTATTACCCTCGTTAGCAGGCGAGCAGCGTGTTTCTGCTTTGAAGCTCGTTCTTGACTTGACCAAGCAAGACAGCCTGAGCATCTATGAAACGCGAAGGCTGACTTGGGCGTTTTGAAGTCCGCTGCTTGCTTCGCGCCGACTTGCTCAAGTTAAGTTGAAGTCGCGAGCCAAATAACATCTCTGCATTCGGGGGTTAGTGTCATAGGGTCAGTAAAAAAAATTATATATATATGTATATATATTTAGATATATTTAGATATATGTAGCGACAAGTTAGTGGCTTACAAGTTAGTGACCACTGCAGTGCATCCTTCACACAGAAATTTACCCTTGTGGAGCATGTGCACACCCACACAGGGGAACGTCCCTTTTCCTGTGACCACTGCAAGGCATCTTTTTCACTGAAAAGGAGCCTCGCAGTACACATGCGCACCCACACAGGGGAGCGTCTCTTTTCCTGTGACCACTGCAATGTGCCATTTTCACGGAGAGCTCACCTCGTGAACCACATACGCAGCACTCACACAGGAGAGCGTCCTTTTTCCTGTGACTCGTGCAGCGCATTGTTTTCACGGAATCAGCAACTCAAGGAGAACGTGTTTCGTTGTCATAAAAACAAAGAGCCCTAAAAAGGGAGTGGTCCAGAAGCCTTCTTTTAAAGAGGGGGAAGTGTGTCATTGTTGAGAGGGGTTTGCATAATAAAGGTGATGATAAAATAACAAATTGCGATTTGGAAAGTAGCATAGTTTGGCAATTTACAAGCGTGAGGGGCATAGATTTCTCGGATTTAAAAAAAGTGTTAGATGAAGAAAGTGCTAAGAGAAGTCGTCTTTTTCAGATAAGAGTACATTTAAACAATTGAGTGCCACTTTGGGGTAACATTAGCTCGTTAAAAAAACTACTTTTTCTGATGAAGGCTCTGGGAATCTGTTCTTGTGCTTCCTGAAGTGGGTGAGGAAAACAAAGCGCTGGTGGGGATTGAAGCTACGATTGCTGAAGCAAATGTCCCATGTTCTAAATGTTGAGATGGGACAGCAGGGCCTTAATTTTTTAGCTCCTTGTTAAGGGGAAGTGGCATTCGGGAAAAAAAAGTTCCAATAATGTGTAGCATAGGGAAATAGAATTTTTTTGTATAGATAGGCTTCTATGCTGATATTAGATATGTAATTAGTTTTATAGTAAGTTGCGCATTTTTTGTGTCATGGCAAGTGTGAATAGTTTGTTTTTGACAAACATTTTATGCCACTAAGTGGCTATGCTTCGATTGGCTTATAATGCTCAACATTAACTGAAGAGTGCAAGTAACCATCAAAAAAGTACGCGTAAAACATTTTGATGGTGAAGAAAAATGGTAATGTGAAAATTAGGTTTTATTGTTCAAAGTTAACTGTAAAATGCAATTAACTGTGGAGTGCACACAAAAGATTTTTATGGCAAAGAAAAATGGTAATGTGAGAGTGCTCAGTCCATACTAATTGCTTGCTTTGTAAGTTTGTTATAATTATGCTGGATTGGAAGGAGACACTTGTGCGCTCGACATGTGAAGAATATATGGGCAAAATTTCATGCCAGTGCGCTATCACAAGTGCTAAAACATGATGTCCAACCTCAAGAAGTTCCCCAAAAATGGATCTTGAGAAAAACGTGTTTTAAAGGCATAAGTGAAAGCTCATTTTTGCAGAAAAGTCATGTTTTTCAAGATGATTTCTTCTTTCATGAGAGCTTGAAAATTAGTTATTGTGAGCATGTGGTTTAAGTAAACCCCTTCTGCGAAATGCAATAGCAAGCAGCCGGGTGACAATTTGCAAAAGACCCTAGACATTGCACATTTATAAGTTTTGTAGAATCCACCTTGTGCACTTTAGGTTTTAACCTACTTTAAAGAATTACAACCTATTTTTTTTCGTGAAAGTAGAGAAACGAACTTTGTAAAAGCAAATGAAAATTATGTCATTTTGATAAGAACTTGCATCTTTCGACTCTAATCAACCTTTAATTTGCTTTTTCTTGTGGTTCCCTCCAGGGCTCACTTTTCGCCGACCTAGCAATGGGCCGTCCAGCAGACCCACGAAGCAGGCCGCCAGGTTACTCCCTGTGAGTCCCTACGTGGGAGACGCCCGCTACGCGCTAAGCGCGTCCTGCAGGACTGAAATAAAGTTTTTCATTCCATTCCTTCTGGTTTCGAGCACTGGCATAGCTTTGTGCTGTGATTATACTACATATCAATTAAAAATTAGTATATTATAAAGCATGTTTTTTTTGTGAGCTTGCTATTGCATTCACCTTGATAATCATGTGACTGTCTCGTAGCTTTAATGAACCCGCTGACTAGTATTTTTGTACATTTTTGTATATTTGAGGCATACTTGAGGAAGATCCTCAAGCTGCGCCTATTCTGTTTTGCAGCTTCAAGCATTGCAAGTGCATTGACAACAATTCTTCAGCACTCTGCCTGCACCGTTTCACTAAACGAGCGGCCGAGATGGGCTGGCTCATTTGATATCTGCTTCAACCGCGTTCGTCGCCCCCGCTCGCGCTATTTTAGCCGCCGATTGAACATATGATGGACAGGGTTATGGTTATCAATTTAAAAATTATATGGGACATGACAGAAATGTTGAAAACCGTTTTGGAGTGTCCATATAATTTTTATCGCAATAATGAGGCTATTGTACAATTGAGATGAATGGTTGAAAAATGCGGCATTGAACAACTGTTGCTTCAGAAATGCTTTTGAACGGGCTAAGTCTGCTTTGAATGTTCTTACTGCTCTAAAATTGCTCGTAAAGGGCCTTCTGGCTGCTGCAAGCCTGCTGGATAACATCTTTCTGGCTGCCGCAAGCCTGCTAAAAAGAACTTTTGCCTACTCCCAGAGCTGCTCCTAAACCCATGTATCCTGTCCCACCCCTCGATTATTCTGCAAGCTCATAAAAAGGTCTCGTATGACGTTATGCTAACATGCAAAAAAAAGTGTTCCACATGTTATAACTACAAGCCGCGCTAACCAACACTCCTAGTTTTAAATGAAGTGGATGGTAGGAACACCGCTGGAGTAGCTCAGGTGGCGGAGCACCGCGGATGCATTATCAGAAGGCTCCAGGTATGCAGTGCTTGCCAGTGGTAAGTTAACTTTTAAGTGTGAATACACTTTATCAGCGACCCCAAACCATCCACCGCCGTCGGCGGCGTCCGCAGTCTTCTCTCTATCTTTAAAAGAACGAGAACTTGGCGGGCCGCTCTACCGAATAAGCCACGGACGCGACGCTGATATCGGTGTCGCACCTCCGCTCTCCTCGCTCGCTGCAGCTGCGCGCGCACCCCTCTCTCTCGCGCGCCCACCTTCTCTCTCAGTCTCGCGTCGAGAGCGGGTCGTGCGATGGATGCGCGTCCGGGGAGGCAACGCTACCATCTGGATATAAGGCGTGTTATTGACGGGAGGGGTCCTCCCTTCATCAGGGGATGAGTTATACTGACATGAATTTCCAAACGTCGTTGCTGCCGCGTCCCTCTCACCTTGAAACATGTTTGCGAGAGTGAGAGGGAACTAAAAAGAAAAAAAAAGGTGAGTGAAAAGAAAAGAAAGTAAACAAGAGGGGATATATATATATATATATATATATATATATATATACAGAGAGAGAGAGAAGATTGCGGACGCCGCCGACGGCGGTGGATGGTTTGGGGTCGCTTATAAAGTGTATTCACACCTAATATATATATATATATAGAACTTGAAGGTAAGGCACGATAGGTCCGGGAATTTTCTATATTGAATGAACTTGCAGATAGCAAATTAGAAAAGGAAATCGCATTTACCAACGTTTCGGCCGTGGCACGGCCTTCGTCAGAGTAAGTAGGTATGCTATAATGCAGCCGCTTTTATAGGCTCACGTGATGAACTCTCGGTATAGCAGCTAGGACAATCAAAGTAAAAAAAATGGTAATCTGTCAGAACCTTGTGTTGACATGACTGACATGTGATGGGTGCATGAATATACAAGTTTCAAATTTCCTTGCGCATCGACACGCGGGGCACAGTATGGTTGGCAGGACATGTAAAAGAGCTCTGAAGTAAAGAAACCACGGTTGACTAATATACATTTTAATATACACTAAAATATTTTACTAGTCTAAGAAGTCGTGTTGTTATAGTGCGAGGCAGGTGAGCTTTCCTACGTTTTCATTGATACCTGAACGAATGGTGTTAAATTTGTGAATCAAGAAGGATTCCCTCACTTCCCTATCGTGGTTTGTCTTGAAACCGGACTGAATAATAGTGGCCCTAATTTTGTCGAAACCATGGCCAGGCATACTGACGTGCTTCGACAGCGGTAGATTAGGGAGGCTTACGGCATGTGCACGGTGATTATTAAAACGAATTCTGAAACTTGTCCCTGTTTGACCTATGTACTGAGCTCCGCATGTTGAACACTCGAGAAGATAGATGACGTTGATACTATCACACGTGTAGTTCCCATTTATCTTTAAAGAAAAACTGGACGATGTACCTAAAACTGTTTTAGATGTCGTCATGTGCGCGCACACTTTGCAACGTGGTTTGTTGCAGGGATGACAGCCTCCATGATATGAACACGTGGTTTTAGATGAGGTTAGTAAATCACGAAGGTTCCGCGACCGCCGGTAGACCACGTGTGGTTGTTCTGTAAAGATTCCTTTGAGGCGCTCGCTCTGTATTAGAATGTTGAAATGTTTCTTTAAGATATGGTTCACATTTGGAGCTGAGGCCGCATGTGTCAAAATTAGATTAGTCCGAGAACAATCTTTGGGTCTTTTGTTAGTACTCAGCAGGTCTGAACGGTCGAGCTCTTCTGCACGTTTGATGGCGTCTGTGATTATGCTGGCCGGATAGCTCTGTTTTTCGAGCGCGCTCCGAAGTTGTTCGCAGTGGCGGGAAAATTCGCTGCTATCAGAGCATATTCTTTTAAAACGGACTGCTTGGCTGTAGGGAATACTAGTTTTGTTGTGTTTCACGTGACTACTACTAAAGTGAAGATATTGCTGCCTATCCGTGGGTTTCCTGTAAAGATTAGTTATCAGCTTCCCGTTACGTAGAGTGACCATGACATCAAGGAAGCTTATGTTCACAGGTGAATATGAGTGCGAAAAAGAAATCGCCGGATGAGCGTTGTTAAGATCTGCTATGAAAGAAAGAAGTTACGATTCACTATGGTGCCAAATTAGGAAAATGTCGTCGATGAACCGCTTATAGTAAAATGGCTTATATTCACAATTTGCAAGAAATTTGTTTTCAAGGAGCCCCATAAATATGTTTGCGTAGTTTGGTCCGATTCTTGTGCCCATAGATGTACCGCTAACTTGAACATAATGTGTCCCATCAAATTCGAAATTGTTAAGTTCAAGAATGAGCTTAAGCAACTTAGCTAGCGTAAATGCGGAAACTGGTTTGTTGGCGTCGCAATCGTTGTACGCGCAGATAACTGCCTCAATGCCATCTGAGTGAGGGATATTAGTATATAGTGACGTGACATCTAACGTAACGAGAAATGAATTTTGAGGAACCTGTAGGTCAACAATATCTGATAGAAAGTGATTGGTATCTTTAATGTAAGAAGAAAAGCGGGACGGAATGGTGTTGATGAGGCCATCTACATAACGGGAAAGGTTCTCAGTCACTGTTCCAATTCCAGAAATTATCGGTCTACCGGGATTATCTCTCTTATGAATCTGGTTTCTCTTCATCTTGTGTGCTTTTGACAGAGCGATCAGACATATGACAGCCCGTATATCTGGCAATCGCGAAATGCATGTCGGCTTAACCCTTCGTGCTGACTGTCCTCGTGCTTTAAGAAGTAAGTAGGGAGGTTGAGGTATTGCCAGTAGGAGTGGTGATGAAGACGAGAAAGTAAACACCCTCTCGTCTTGGAACTCAGAGTAATTTAGTGGCCCTCTAAATCAATCTATATGTGCATACATTGCACGTCCCCCCCCCTCCCCCGCACCTTTGAGCACACCTTTCGTCAACAATATGTAAAAAAATTATGGATGTTTGCAGGAAGGTGAAAAGCACTGAGTTGATGTCAACATTTGAGATATTGCGTATAAATGTACACTGATGTGTACCAATTGTGGCGAGTGCGAAACTACCCAAATTTAGCTCATCTGGCACTCAGGAAATACGTCAGCCTTGTTACGTCAGGCCGCAAGCTCCATAGGTAAGCTCTTTGCACTTCTTTCGAGTTGAAGAAATTAAAAAAAAAGCGCGTTAAGAGTACACACTAAACGCAAAGAACAAGCGGCAACTTTCACAAGCGTGCGGAAGCCTAGCACGCGCGTGTGCCTTTTGTAGTGTGTGACCGCGGCCAAGGGGGTAGTGACTTGACCATAAAGTCAATAAAAACAAAAATCGGACGCGATGATAGCGCTGTATAAATTCTGGCGGCAGTTGTACAAAGCATTGGAATTCTAAAAATACTATTTTTGATAAAAAACTTATATCATCTTCTTTACTCGAATATTGTTTTTGAACAAATACTAAATTATTGTTCGTATAATTTATAGCTGCGTATAAAACGAAATGTGTTTCAAAGCACCAGGGCGTTTCGATATGGCGGTTGCGCGTTCGCGTAGCAGATAACACCGTCGACGTTTGCTTTTGCGTCATCGCTGTTCTCCGCTCCTTGGAGCTGCTCCCTCTCTCAATTTCTCTCGTTCCATAAAGTACAATGCAGCAAACTACTTACTAGAAGCTCACACGTATCTTGCATACTTTAGTAAGTCAGTGATGCCGCATACGGGCCGAGCGAAACGACAACAGTGATCACACAATCTTGCGGCTATATATTGTTTTAGTGCAAGTCAATCAATGTTTACGCAAAATAAAGGCCACGTAAATAGAATTTCAGCATCTACAGCAGTGAACGATATGTATGCGTCAGCATTCACGTGCAAACAAGGTACGTGATATAGCATAGCCCCAACGCCGATTCCCGGAGCACAGAAGCTATCCAGTACTGGCTGCTACGTCCATCGCACTCCACGAAGCGTTCGCTGCAGTAAGGTATACTGACAACGTTCTTCGACTCGTGTAGCTGAAGATGTAGTAACAACTTATTTTGATCGTATTCGGCAAACTTTCTGTAGAAAAGTATCAGCGCGTATTCGCGTGCATTTCACGAGCAGGGCGGCGCAACTGTTTGTCTTCAGATACGGGCTGCCAATCAAAGTGAGTCACTTTGATATCTTTTACGCGTTCGCACTATTCATTCTTACAAATGCCTAAAATTGAATGAGAAGCAGTTTTTTCTGAGTACTATCATCAAGTCTCACAAATAAAATTGTCAAAAAAGAAAAAAAGTTCAAAAAGCGTTTTATTTGCCGCCCCTGGCAATGCGCTGTCGTCACTTTGTTAGGGGTGACATTTGAAGGCACGGAAACTTTTTACGTTATTTTTGTTGCATATAAGCTCCAAAAACATAAAAACTTATTTGAAGACAACCCTACTTAAGTGGCGCCACCACCACAGTTCCGACGACGACCGCTTCTCAAGTGACCGCCGATAATCCGGCAGGCAAAGGAAATCTAGAAGGCTGTGGCCTGCTTGCCGTGCCAGTGAATCGGGATCGATCCCCACTCGAGCCAAAGTTTTTTGGTTATTTATTATGGTTGCCTCGTTCTCGATTTCTCGCTCCGAAGATGATTTTTCGCTCACAACTAACGACACTGGCATTTCTGCAAAATGAGCTCTCTGACATGTTCGTGTTAAAACAGTTCGAAGCAATATTTTTTCTTTTCTTTTTTTCGACCAACCCGGCGCACTCGATCGACAGAATGCGCGTCTAGTTCAGCTAAAATTACGGGAACACTCTTCGCGGAACGTTCAGTGCCCAAAACGAAATAGAGAAATCTCAAAGAAATGACGACTACTACTTCGCACATGAGATTCTAGTTGCTATTTTGGACATTGTCGAATTCCGCCATTGATCGATGATAATTGGCCAAGTGAGCTGCTACGACATCTCTGATTGGCTTAAACTGCCGCCATTACAAAATTTGACAATATGGCGGAATTCGACAGTGTCCAGAATAGCACCCTCTGTCTCAGAATGTATGCAACCACTCGCTTGCCGTGTATACATCCGCTAAGTAAGAAATGCCCCAGAAAATTGGGTGTGCGTCTAATTCGAATTCCAAACCGAATCTATTTGACTGTGAACAGCCTGCCACGAGACAGCGCGGAATGCGTGTTTGTTGTTGTTGCTGTTGTCGTCGTCGTCGTTGTTGTTGTTTACTTCTTGTCCGTTACTCCCATGTGGTGGGGTTCTTGTGGATGGACAAGCCACTTTCATTCAGTAAGCTCGTCCGAGAAGTTTTGTAC
This sequence comes from Rhipicephalus annulatus, assembly GCA_013436015.1. NCBI lineage: Eukaryota > Metazoa > Arthropoda > Arachnida > Ixodida > Ixodidae > Rhipicephalus > Rhipicephalus annulatus. The sequence goes on along the minus strand of WOVY01001018.1, from coordinate 16,282 downwards.
ACCGTCACTGAAGCGGGAACGTGGTTTTGGCGCTGCGGAGATTTGTTCACTTCGCTGCAAACACTCGCCAAGGTGTCATTTGAAGCATCAGTGACGAGTGGATTCGTGGTATCATCGGTACCAACGCGCAACGTCAAACGCACACCATGGACAGCACACGTACGCCGTCAAGCAAACAACATTTGCTGGTGATGTACTGCCGTTTATTTTCTTTGTCATGGTTATAAACAAACTGATACATACTATTTATTTATTTTTTTAACAAACTCAGCTCGTCGATAGAGTGTGTGTTATCTGGTTTCGTACATTGTGCCCCGAGAAATGTGGGCGGTAGTGTTGAAAATATGGTATGTCATCGCGACGTAGTAAAGTATGTAATGCATTATTGCAGCACTAACTTATGACGCTCAACTTGGAAATAGTGGAATGTATTTTGAACACCAACTGTGACACACCTCCACAAGTGTCACCGTGTGACTTTGCGCTACAACCAGCATCCAGCATTTTCTACGATTACTTATCACGCAGTGCACAAGTCCAGTGGCTGCCGAGAAAGCTGGGGGCCGTTCCATGGCCATGCTTCGTGGTAGGTATCCTCGCTTGTCAGGGAGGGCGCAGTAAACATGTCCACATCACACTGCAGGGAATTCCGCTGCACTTCTACGTCTATAAAGAACTTGGGGCATTGTGTGGGCCCATTTACTGCATAGAGCTCATAACAGGAATCGCTCCATTCAGCCTCATCATACGCATCCTCAATCCAGTGGGGTCACACTGTGCGTCTGTTCGTTGGCGTGCACTCTATATGATGCCGGTTAAACCAGAGCGTGTGCTTCTCCTTGGTTATTTTCCCTGCGGACCGTCTGAACGCTCTGAACAATATCCAAAGCCAGTTGCCAGTCTTGCCTAAAATAATTACAACTCGAGAGTTGTAATGCTACGATGTGCCGTAGAGTGCATTAAAAACGGTGGTAACATGCAAACAAAGTACCAAACATTTCTGTTTATCAAAGAGTTCAGTCTGTACCCGATTTATTAATTCAATGACTTGTCGTGAAACCTATTTCAGTGGGGCTTCCTTACGTCTTTGAAATCCTCATTACTGGTACTTTCAACAATGACTGTGCAATGTGGATTTGCCCTTTTCCTTACTTCGTGAAAACAATCACATTGTTATAGGACAATGTCACACAGCATGAGAGGCGTCAAGAAAGAAGTCATTTTGGTGTGTGGGGTGTGCGTGCTCTTATTCTATATCTTGGCTTACGCTTCGGCACTGTGCATATATATATTGTTACGGATGTGATGGGTTTATTTACAATGAAAAATGGCAGCGCTCTACCGTCACTGCCAAATCACCATCGCTCGAGCGCGTCCGATCTCTTCTTCTTCCTCGCTCTTTCAGTCCGCGTTACATTTCCCTCCGGGCAAGACGAAGCTCACCGAGCGAGTAGAAGCGATCGGTTGTTGTAGGGCTTCAATCGGGCAATGTGCACAATTTGCGTCTTGCGCGAACGCCGGTTCTGAGCTGTCACTCTCGCGACAGCGTAAGTGATGTCACTTAAGCACTGAGTAATTACAAACGGTCCTGAGTACTTAGAAAGAAACTTCTGGCAAAGTCCCTTTTTTTCGAACAGGCGTCCACAGCCAGACCAAATCACCTGTAGCGAAAGTCACGGGCGGGTGTTTTGCGTCGTAACGGTCTTTTGCGCGAGCGTGGGCGGAAAGAGTTCGGAGCCGAGCAAGTCGACGAGCTTCTTCGGCGCGACACAAAGTCTGCGCGACACTGGCGTTTTTGTTCGTCGAAAATGGAAGTATGGTGTCAAGAAAACTTTGCGGATGACGAGCATAGAGAAGAAAGAAAGGCGTATAACCTGCGACTTCGTGTTTCGCGGTATTAAAGGCGTATGTAACAAAAGGTAATACGGCATCCCAGTTCTTGTGATCCGCTGCGACGTACATTGAAAGCATGTTGATGATGGTACGATTGGTGCGCTCAGTGAGGCCGTTGGTCTGAGGGTGGTATGGCGTGGAATGGCGATACTGACACCCACAAAGTCGTAGCAACTCTTCGACAACGTCAGCGGTAAACTGACGGCCGCGATCACTTATCACCACACGAGGGGCCCCGTGACGAAGTATGATCGAGTGTAGAAGAAACCATGACACATCAGATAATGTGGCTGAAGCAACCGCCATCGTTTCGGTATACCGCGTCAGGTAATCTACGCTCACAATAATCCAGCGGTGGCCGGTGGTAGACTTGGGGAAAGGGCCCAGTAAATCTATGCCGACTTTTTCGAATGGTGATGTCGGTGGCTTAACCGGCTGCAGTGGGCCGGCCGATGGTGTGGTAGGTTGTTTGTGGCGTTGGCAGACATCACAACTTGCGACGTAGTGCTTGGTGGTCTTCCAGAGTCGAGGCCAGTAAAAACGTTGTCGGATACGGTGAAGCGTTCGGGCAAATCCAAGGTGCCCAGACGTGATGTCATCGTGCATGGCTTGGAGTACCGCAAGACGCAGGCATTCTGGCACGACGAGTAGTAGTGTGGAACCATGGCTGGAGTAATTCTTGCGATATAGTAGGGCGTCATGAATCACGAATGGCGTGGCGCGTTTAGAGCTACGAGCCACATCAATCATTGGTTTCAGCGAAAGGTCACGCTGTTGTTCGTGACGAAAGACATCGAAATTTGGAAAGTTGGATGAGATTGCGGCCAGGTAGTTGTCAAAATCATCATCATCAGCATCCACAGTTGGAGATGGAAGACGAGATAAGCAGTCGGCATCTGCGTGACATCGACTGCTCTTGAAGGTCACAGAACAATTATATTCTTGAAGCCGTAAGGCCCAGCGAGCCAACCGACCAGCTGGGTCACGTAGTCCGACAAGCCAACAAAGCGAATGATGATCTATGACGATCTTGAACTGCCGGCCGTACAAATAAGGTCTGAACTTTTGGACGGCGAAAACAACTGCAAGACATTCCAGTTCGGTGACCGTATAATTCCTCTCCGCCTTAGTCAAAGTACGACTTGCATACGCCACGACGTGCTGCCGGCTATCGTGATATTGAACTAGCACGGCACCAACTCCGATACCACTAGCATCTGTATGCAGTTCCGTGAGTGCCTCTGGGTCGAAATGGCGCAAGAGGGGCCCGGAAGTAAGCAAATACTTCAGCTGCTCGAAAGCAGCCTCACACTCAACGGTCCATCGAAATGGAGTGTTTGTGCGGAGCAACTCTGTCAGGGGATGAGCAAGCTGGGCGAAGTCTTTGATAAACCGACGAAAATAAGAACACAGGCCCACGAAGCTACGGAAATCCTTCAAAGACGTCGGTTGCTTGAAGTCTCGGACAGCACTGATTTTGTGCGGGTCTGGTCGTATACCGTCCTTGTCAACCAGATATCCAAGCACAAGGGCTTGACGCTCACCAAAATGACACTTCTTTGCGTTTAAAACGAGACCAGCTTGTTTGACGCAGTCTAGAACAACGCTAAGCCGATGGTTGTGTTCGTGGAATGTCTTGCCAAAAATAATTACATCATCGAGATAACACATACATATCTCCCATTTGTGACCGCGAAGGATGGAGTCCATGAATCGCTCGAAGGTAGCTGGGGCATTGCATAAGCCAAACGGCATAACGTTGAATTCAAATAATCCATCAGGCGTTACAAAAGCAGTCTTCTCTTTGTCAGACGGATGCATTGGTATTTGCCAGTATCCAGACCTTAGGTCGACAGACGAAAAGTATGCGGCCGAGTGCAGACAATCAACAGCATCGTCGATGCGTGGTAGCGGATACACGTCTTTCTTTGTGACGACGTTGAGACGGCGGTAGTCTACACAGAATCGCCAAGAGTTGTCTTTCTTTTTTACCAATATAACAGGAGCTGCCCAGGGACTGCTTGACTTTTGAATAACGCCTTTCTGCAGCATGTCGTTGACCTGATCGGCGATCACTTGCCTCTCTGACGGGGATACGCGATAGGATTTCTGGCGTATCGGTGTAGCATCTCCCGTGTTGATGCGGTGGTGCATACGGGATTCGGGCAACATGGAACAACGCTTGTTTTGAGCGAAATCAAAGACTCCCGCGTAGCGTGTAAGTACCTCCTCAAGGACATTCTGCTCGGAAGAAGGCAACGACTTGTTGATCATACGTTTAATCTCGGCTGAGTAGTTGGGCGCAGTCTGACTGATAGCTGGAGACTCTGAGACCATTCTCACGTCAATTGTGGCCTGCTCCTCGAACGTACCCAGTTTGAATCCGGCTGGTAGAACAACAGGCTCTGAGGCTGCGTTGAGTGCCCACAAGCAAGTATGTCCGTCGATGGCTGTAAGGACAGACCGTGGGACCAGCACATTCTTCTTCTTAATGGCGTTTGCATGATCAGGCTCCACAAGTCCAGTGCAGGGTCCTGAGCGGACATGAGAAGAGCATACGGGTACAAACACTGCTGTCCGACCAGGGATCGTCACATCTTCAGACAACGAAAGAGCATCGATGGGCAGAGTCGGAAAATCGTCAACTATTGCAGCGGGCAACGTACTTTGTAGAATAATCTCTCCAGTTCCACAGTCAAGCGTAGCGCCGCATTCATGAAGGAGGTCTATCCCTAAAATGATGTCATGAGTTGCGCGAGCCAGTACGGTGAATTCAACTCGGAAATTTTGTCCACCAATCGTGAGTACAACTGAACAAATACCAACAGGGCATAACGTTTCGCCTCCAACTCCACGAAAAGATTCTTTACGATTCCACGCGAACATAACTTTGTGACCCAAGAAACGATGTTTGAAACGAAAGCTCATAACCGAAACAGCAGCACCAGTGTCTACAAGAGCAAGAGTATCTACACCGTCTATACACACACGCACTTTGTTCATCAACATCACAGCAGAAGGAGGAATTGGCGAAACTGACCGTCCCGCGACCGCACCTCCATCGGTCGCACCAGTTAGTTTCCCAGCTGATGCGGGGAAGGTGACCGACGACGCGGAGACGGCGACCGGCGAGACCGTGCCGGAGGCGGCGTCAGGCTTCTCTCGGAGGCAGGGGACTCGCTGCGAAATTCGTTAGGCCATTGCTGTCGAGGACGGTGGTCGGCCGAGTGAGAGGTCCCGGTTTCGTGCATACGAGGCGGGTGCGTCGAAAAACGTGGCGGCACAGGCGTTTCGTACATACGAGCCGGATACGTCAAAAAACGTGGCGGTGCAGGCGGCCGTCTGGGACAGAAGCGCGAAATATGTCCTGGGAGACCACATGTGTAGCAAACGGGGACTTGTCGACTTACGTTAGCCGGAGCAGAGGTGGCAGAAGTACGCGGAGACGGGTCGTGCTCCGCAGGAACATTTTGTGATGAATCATAGTAATCTTCTGGTAGAGGCCTGGTTGACGACGGTCGGAGGTCCGCAGCGGCACGTCGAGATGATGACATCCGGTGGTGGCCACGACCCGTCGGGGAAAACGGAAGCCGCGGGGTGAAATCTGCAGTTTCTGTGCGTGGTCGGTTTTCGACGTGACGCTCTCGCATCCAGTAGGGAGGTGGTTCGGGGCACGCGGCGAACGAGCATTGGTGGTGAACGTCACCTGCTTGAAGTCGCACGAGCTCTTCTCGAACTACCCGACGTACGAGGTAGGAAATGTCTTCGCAGGTGGCGACGTCCATACTTGCTACAGTGGGAACATTGTCCAAGCGCCCGAACTTGGGTAAAATTCTTCGGGTCTTCAACGCCTCGAATGCGCGACACTGCTGCCTGAAAATCGAAGGAGTGTTCAAGCCTTCTTTTGTTATCGAAAAATTGTACACGTCCTCGGCGATGCCTTTCAACAAATGACCGACTTTGTCTTCGTCAGACATATTTGCGTTGACAATTCCGCAAAGCTTCAACACTTCTTCAATGTAGGTTGTGCACGTCTCGCCGGGCAACTGAGCCCTACGTGACAGCGTTTGCTCAGCTTTCTTTTTCATGGAACTCGTGTCCCCAAAGCAGGCCTTCAGTTCCTTAACAAATATATCCCAAGTGAGGAGGACATGTTCATGGTTCTCAAACCAGAGCAAGGCTGTCCCGGCAAGGAAGAATACTACGTTCACGAGCTTCGCCGGTGCGCCCCATTCGTAGTAGCGGCTCACTCTCTCGAAGTGTTTTAGCCAAGCGTCCACGTCTTCGTCAGTTTTACCTGAGAAAATTCGTGGCTCAGGTGCCCAGTAGTCTGGTTGTCGATGTCGACGGCCACCTTGTGCCGTGTCGGTGGCACTGGTGGATGCAGCAGCGTAGGACGTCGATGGGATTCCTGTGTCGTCGTTCATGCTGATGTTGTCCGGAGGTAGGCCAGCTAAGCGTCTGCTTCTTCGAAGAACTTCTGCTGCGGGGTCCAGGATGGCAAGTTACCCAGCAAAGGTGTTACGGATGTGATGGGTTTATTTACAATGAAAAATGGCAGCGCTCTACCGTCACTGCCAAATCACCATCGCTCGAGCGCGTCCGATCTCTTCTTTTTCCTCGCTCTTTCAGTCCGCGTTACAATATATATATATATATATATATATATATATATATATATATATATATTGTAACCTGGTCTGAGGGCAAGCAAGACGTCGTTTCGTCGCTGCCTGTTAATACGTTTTCGCGGCAATATATATATATATATATATATATATATATATATATATAGATATATATATATATATATATATATATATATATATCTATATATATATATATATATATATATATATATATTGTAACCTGGTCTGAGGGCAAGCAAGACGTCGTTTCGTCGCTGCCTGTTAATACGTTTTCGCGGCAATATATATATATATATATATATATATATATATATATATATATATATATATATATATATATATATATATATATGTATATATATATATTGCCGCGAACGTAATAACAGGCAGCGACGAAACGACGTCTTGCTTGCCCTCAGACCAGGATGCAAAAGCCCTCTTCTTTCTTCACTTCCAAGGGATTCCACCTACAGTTGATGGCTCATACCCATTACCTGCAGTGTGACAATATATATATCCAAATACGCACTGTTCCCTGTGTAGCTTCACGCAGCATTTTTGGTGGACATGTGGGGTACCAAGGCACGACGGAGCTTCACAGCGGACGCCAAGTTGCTACTTCAAGCATGTCTAGTGGCAGTAATGCTCCGTCAACAGCCGCGTCCAATGTATCAACGGGGCCCACCTCCCGTGGTTTCCTTATGGCAGCTCCACCCCGTGATCCTGGGAACTGATGGTGAGAACTTAGATGAGTGACTTAAGCTCAAGAGCGAAAATCTCAGTTGGGACCCAACCTTGATGCTGGCAGACCTCATCTCTTATTTACAAGAGACGACCAAGGTCTGGTTTAACAACAATGTGGAAGAGATCACCAGCTGGAACGTATGTAAGACCAAGTTACGCGATTTTTTCGGTCATGCTGCTAGGAAAAAACTTGGCTCCCGTGTTGAGACATCCGCTGAGTCGTACCAGAATACGTGGTCGTACCTGGTGTATATACAAGATGTCTTGACCCTTTGCCAAAAAGTTGACGCAACCATGGCCAAAGCCGACAAGGTAGCGCACGTGCTCAAGGGTATCCCAGGCGATGCATTTAACCTCCTTGTGCTCAAAGGCTGTTCGACCATTCATGATGTTATCTTGGAGCGCCGACGCTTTCAAGAGGCTAAAATTCGTCGCATTGCCCACCATTTACGCGTCGTTTCAACACTGCTGCCATATCATCTTGTGAGGACCTAAGACTCAATAGGGTTCCTCGATGCGCGCGCACCCTTGAAGGGTAGAGCCACTCTTTGAAGGGGTGAGTGCCGCCTTCCGATCGGCGGCCGCCATTTGGCTCCCCCCGTCTCGTCGCGGTTGGCTGAGTGAGACACGTGCGCGGCGTTTTCTCGGGCAAAATTCCTGAGTGTTGCGTGTCACAGTGCACAAAACACTCGTGAAATCGCTACAGGATGTTCAGATTCCCGAAAGATGCGAAAAGGTGACTCTTATAGCTTGTAAAGATGAAGCGTGAGGAGTGGCAATGCACGGACCGTTCGTGTTTGTGCAGCGTAATTTATGCCATTTCAGCATTTAGAGAGTTATAACTTAAAGTGCTGTCATACGAGCACTTTCAATCGTGACAAAGCTTGATGTGATTGACTCTCTTACACCAGCTGCAGAACAGCGCCAATCACTGTTGAGAAATTTTATTCCGATCGGGCTTAATTGCGATCACTAGGGAACCGGTTGCAATACACGTTCAGTTGCATGCTGTGTACATGGGTATCTAACTGGTTCATTTTGGATCACACAAAATGCGTTGTTCCCAATCGCTTCTTGTACACAAGCTGCAATTGGGCGAAGATGTGCGCCTACATTGTGCGCTTGTTGCTGCCGGCGCCTTCAACTATTTCTTTTAGGGGCAAAGCCCTTTACGCCATGGGTCGCGCGCCGTCGTAGTCGTAGTAGCCAGTTGCATTGCATTTCATGTCAATTAAAACGGTGTCACAGCATATCCACGGAGTGAATGATGAGTGGGGCGAAGCGTCCTTCCGTGCTTTCACCCGTCTGCGCGACTATCCATGCATCCGTCCGTGAGTCTGTCAATCTGTCTGTTCGTGCGTCCATCCATCCGTACGTCCGCGCTTCCGTCCATCTGTTCGGCGGTCTTCTAGTCTGTCTGTCCGTCCGTGCGTCCATCTAATGAACACTCCGAGTACCGCCATCTTGCATCTCCTGTGGCACATATCCGCTCCGCGCATCTGTCCATCCGTCTGCTAGTCTGTCTGCCCGTCCGTGTATTCCTCTAGTGAACATTCCAGGTACCGCCATCTCCCATCTCGCATCCCCTGTGACACATACCTGCTATAGAGCGGGTATGTGTCCCAGGGGATGCGATCACAGGGGATATGTAGCCACTTGTGGCTACATATGACAACAACGGAGGAAGCATAGATCCACACCCTAAGGAGCTTCGCCCCTAAAAAAATATATGAAAATATGGTACACAACCACAGTTTTAGGGGTTAAGCTTCTAATGCCGTGGGTTTGTCCATGCATGTCTATGACTGGTTCGCAACCACCTAGCTGTATGACTCACTCAGCATGCGGCGCTAGTGTGACAGACAGATACACGGACGGGCGGCAGCAAGAACAGACGGATAGACGTATGCTTTGCCCCACTCATCATGAATGATGATGAGTGAAACGAAGCGTTCGTCCGTCTGAGCTATGCTGTGTTCCGAGGATATGCTGGACGAATGGACGTATGAATGGACGTGCGGACGGACGGACGCATGAACGAACGCACGGATGGAAGGACGGATAAACGCTTCATCCCACACATCATCACTCGACAGCATGTTTTTTCTATTTTTTTCAGCCAGCTGGTAAATGGCAAACTGTTTTCACACTTTTCACGGTAGAATGCACACAACACACAGATACATTGAAAGGTGATGTGACTTAGGTGCGGGTTTTTCACATCTCTAACCTATATAAACAGTTAGCGACTAGTCTAACAGACGCTAATTGGAGGTGTTAACGCGGCTTGCGTCGACGGTATTTTTTTTGCTGCATGCAACTTCAGCTGCTAATGTCACTTCAAAAATGAAGACTAGAGACTATATCTAAGATCTTCACACTTCCGATAAAAAGAAAAAAAAAAACTTGTATTCCTCTCATGTTGTTTGAGTACCACACGTTTTGGCGCAACAAATTCTGTATGCAGCCGCGCAGCACTCGTTGGCTGGCCGTCGAGGCGGCTTGCGCAGAGGACATCATAATGACGGACTTTGTAGCAAACGTCGTGGTGGTCTCCACCCTCCAGAGCGGCGGATGGTGCACGCGCTTTGAGAAAGTTTGCGTAAGGTCCCTAGATGAAACAACTTGTTTCATCTAGGAATCTTAAGCTTGCTCAGCGCCGTTCGCCGCCCTAGCGGAGAGAGGGCAAAGCTCCGGTCAGTTGGACGGACCGCGCTTGTTTGGTTTTCCCATTGAGCGCACGTAAAACGTGTTGTTTGGGGCTTTTATCTTTCATTCCTTCGTCATCCTAAAAAGCATGCAGACACGCACTCCTGACGAATTGTGAGTTGTTACAAAAGTTAAAAAAAAATGTCTCAGAATTGAAAACTGCCCGTGAAGTTCTACCGTTGGGCAACGGTGTCAAGAGTGGAATATGACAGTTCGTCGATACTTCCGCAGTCTTGTCACATTGAAGAATTTTTTGCCGAGCCCAGTATTACCAAATGTTTATTCGGCCGAACTTGTGGCCCGTAAACTGACGGCAGTATTACAGCTATGCCCACTGGCACTGATAGCCGCGAACAGAGCGTCGGCCGTCGATCAACTGCAGCAAGCAAGCGGTGAGGCTCGTCGGCATTTACGCACGTGCCATCGAATATTATAGCGTTATCGTCAGCGGTGACGTAGGTTCCAGTATAATCTGCAATGTTCGCGATGTGGGCGTAATCTTAAAAAAGTGATCTACGGCGGTCCTGAAACTTCTCGAATACTGCAGGCGCGGTTTGTGCTCTGTATCACTGACAGCATAAAACGGGGCGATAACAAAACACGAGGAGGGAATGTGGCAATGCAATATATATGCCGTATCACGAGCGCATCACGACCATGAATTACGACTTAATAACGTGAAAATCATGTGACATAGCGAGATGCACTATGGGCAGGCAGCCATTTTTTGTCAGAGGGTGCCGGGAAGTGCAGCAGCGCAGTCGTGTTTGTGAGCATTTACGAAGCTTACAGGCGTGACTGGGAGCGAGCGCGACGCAAATTTAACTACCGAGTAACGTCAAACACGATGTAAGCGTCACCAGAACACTACACCACGTACGCTGAGCTTGAAAGACCTCGAGCGGTACGAAGAAGAGACGAGACTTTGGTGACTGGACCCATGCTTCGTGCGGGCGACTGTGTGTAAGCTACGTGGACTTATGGCCGGCGTCGACAGTTCCGATATGGATGAATTTCTCGTTACAAGATGAGTTCGAATTGCCCGGGAGCAGTTGAAGTCGGCCCTTGAGGGCCACGACTTTGTGACGAGTGGCTAGTTGTGGGAGGAGCCGTGGGTGGAGAAAGTCGCCGCCAACACCGTTATCATCGTCACTCAAGTAAGACGTGTCAAATTGAGTAGCGCTGTTCTCGTGCACGTACGCTATACTCCAAGTAGAATAGCAGCGCAAAGCAGACTGCTCGCTTCTGTAAATCATTCAGATGCATTTTAAACGAAGACGATATGCTTGTAAATTGCTTCTATTTTACTTACGCGTAGTATATCTATCGTACTTGTCCGCTGTTAATTTACAGAAATCAAATCACTTATTGCTGATTGATTTGATTTGTGGGGTTCAACGTCCCAAAACCACGACTTGATTATGAGAGACGCCTTAGTGGAGGGCTCCGGAAATTTCGACCTCCTGGTGTTCTTTAGCGTGCACCCAAATCTGAGAACACGAACCTACAACATTGCCGCCTCCATCGGAAATGCAGCCGTCGCAGCCGGGATTTGATCCCATGACCTGCGGGTCAGCAGCCGAGTACCTTAGCCACTAGACCACCACGGCGGGGGCAATCACTTATTGCTGCAGTGAGTAATATGATGCAATATTATCGTGTACTTCTAGTGGACTAAAGTAACATAATTAGCAGCCGATGTATAATGTAACCGACTTGTATTACCGAATAAGCCAACTAAAACTGTTAACTTTATTTGGTAGAAGGACATCTTGAAGGGCCAGTTGGTACATGATACTGAGGGAAAAAGTGCATAAAACAGGACTGAGAAAAAAAAATGAATACACGACACAAGCAGTGACGAACAACTGTGTGTAAATTTATTACACCGGGAAATATATAACTGAAAATGGAAAACAAGAAAAACCATCACGTGCACATAAAGGTGAAAAGCAAGACAAATCTGCCACAAGCCGAAATGTCCAAATTAATCTCTCAAAAACATCCATTTTTCCAGGAGGACGCACATGTTTCCTTTCGTAATGATATAAAAAAAAACGTTAATTTTGCGCTCTGTCTTGTTGCGATATCTTGAGAGTATCATGCAATTATGAAAGGCGGGACGCAGCCGGGGATAACCTCCGTATTCACAAACGCTCCTCGACTCGACCTCACCCTTCACTTGACAGAGTTGAATACTGCGCCACTGCTCGGCTCAAAAATGACGCTGCGCTACTCAAGAATCGCAGCAGATTATCGCTGATATGCACTGACTTGCCGTGCCTAGAAACGGCGCTCCCATCGGCTTCTCAAGTGAAGGCGAAGCGTTGAGTGAAGGGACGTTGTAGAATACGGGGGATAAGTTTACGTCTATAAACTAGGTGCTGATCTGTGATAACTTCAAGCACGTTGTGCTGGTAAATACAAGTAGTTTTGCTTCTAATTTCTGGGCCAGTTCCGTAGCACAAGAAGCACTCTGGAACGTTCGCCCGCAGCAATGTAGTTTGAGGGGCCGGAATAACAAGGTCCCCGAGGCTGACAGAAGTCGATGCACGTTATATCTTGCCCCCCCCTCCCCCCCCCAGTGCTGGAGAGTGCAGCTTTTCAGGCTCTGCTCGCTGCCTATGTGGCATTTTTTTGCTAAGGTTTCTGACAGCATCTGCGATCATGGTGGTGGGCTTTTTTCTCTCGAGACAAGTGCAGTCTCGTTCATTTGCTGCCTTGTCCTTGCGATATCAATCGGAGCAGTATCTGCAGGGCGGTTGTGGTAACGCCACTTAAGTGGTAGTCCGTCACTTCAGGATTTCTCCTCAATTAAAACGCCTTTGAATCCACTACGTTTAGCAGAACGCCAGCGGATACCCAAGGCAGTACCTTCTTGTCTTTACATATAACCGCCCAGGCACTGCTTTTCGCGTCTTTTGTCCGATTTTATAATCTCCATTCCGCAAATAAGTACCGTTAAGTCAACCACAGGAAAAAGTATCGCTTGAGCTGCCGAAAACGTACACTCAACTGCATAGTGCTGGTGCGACAAAGCTGCTGCCTGGGGATGAGATGCATGGGCGCTGAACTAGCTGTTACTTCCTTATGTCTTTTTCGGGCGCTTGCATAGCTATAGAGTGCATTTGCCTGAAATGCGCATTGTATGTGTTATTGTACCTGACATGACACTTATACAGATAAGTTGGGGGCAGTTGGTATGCCATGGTGCTTCGTCAATAATCTAACTGCAATCTTCGCGCGCATTTTTTAATATAAATAAACAGTTGGTGACTGGAAGACGCAACATTCGACGGTATCTAGGTTGTAGGGACGTTTTTTATGACAAACGCCAATGGGGACATTTTTTCCCAGGGACAATTTTTCCGGGGAAGTTTTTTCAGACCCATCGAAATCGGGAAGGGGGGAGTTGGGTGCCATCCACACGGGGTGAAAGCTTCCTAGCTGTGCTTAAAAAAAGCAGGTCTCTCTTACGGTGGGAATCGATGGAATGCGAAGCACGAAGGAGGAAGGTTGATGTGAGACTTCAAAATCAGCAGAATGTTACGAGCCGGACAAAAGCTATGCCATACATGACTTCCATGGTATGATTATCATATTGCGCCTGGCATTTGTATTCGCCATCAATTCACACCACGCAACGCCAAATTTGGTATACGTGGAGCTAGCGAAACGGCCGCGAGCACGCTATGAGCGTAGCCATATGTAATGTTTTACATAACACGCATGTCAAGCATTGATTATCATGTTTTGACGTGTCATTTACTTTCGTCGTCCATTCAAGTCACGTGATACCAATTTTGGTAATGTGAAGCTAGCGTAATGGCTGCGGGTGGGCTATGAGAGTAGCATGTAGTCATAATTTACATGACACGAATATCATTGTTATCATGATTGGACGCGCCATTTACATTAGAATTCATTCACGTCACCTAATACGAACTTTGGTATACGTGAAGCTAGCGAAAGAGCTACCGGAGCGCGCCATGAGCGTAGCGATGTTTTATATGACACGCAATGTCATGATTATCATGTTCGGAAGTGTCATTTACCTTCGTCGTCCATTCGCGTCGCGTGATACTGAGTTTGCATATCTGGTGCTAGCGAAACGGCCGCGAGCGCGTCGTGAGCGTGGCATGTAGCCATGTTCCTACATGACACACGTGTCATGACTATCATGTTTGCACCAGTCATATACCTTCGTCATTCATTCACGTCCAGTCATACTAACTTGGTATATGTGGAGCTAGCGAAACTACCGCGAGCGCACTATGAGCGTGGCATGTAGTCATGACTTGCAGGACATGCATGTCGCGAGTTACACGTTAGGGTCAGCCGCTTATGTTCGCCATGCAGTCATGTCATACCATACCAGTTTTGAAATATGTAATGTGAAAAAAACCACCACAAGAACATCAAGACTACAAAATGTAAATTATGACATCCATGACTTGTCACGATTTTCATGTTTGACTAGTCAGCTATACTGGTCATACAGTCATGTTATAGCGTACCAATTTTGGTATCGCTACCTACGGCCAGGAGAGCTAAAACGGCCAGGAGAGCTAAAAGGTATAGGCGAATAGATAGATAGATAATAGATAGATAGATAGATAGATAGATAGATAGATAAATAGAACGACTTGCTCATCGAGAGCGTGGCCGGTCCCTTTTTATTTGTTCGCGTACAAGTTTGACCAGTTTGGCAGCTGTTTTGGAAGTGCAAACTTTCATGAATTCCATGTCCTTTTGTGGGCCTTGGCCAACTCCCTCTCAGACGAACACCAGTCAAGAGCCGTCGACGGGGCATAAGCTGTGGTTTTCTGGAAGAGGAAAACTTTCCCGAAGACGATGCCTGAAACGTACCGAATAGAGTTTATTCTTTCTATTTTGGCTGCCAAGGGTCGAACTAACCAGTTTTTTTATGTCCCGCGGTAGTTCAGACACAGAAGGTGAAAACTCGTTCCTTGTCTTACCAGACACCAGGCCTTGCACTGTGGTCACTAAGGTCGCCATCTGTAGACAGCCAGTTGAGGTGCATGCGGTGTGAACTCTTGCTTGACCGCGCCGAGCAAGACACAGTGACGTCAGATTAGAGGTCCCCTTAATTCTTCGCATTCTCCCTGGCGTGGCTGGCGAACAGAACAATGCGGGCAAAGCCCAAAAGAACACGACGGGTGAACCACTCTGTGTCGCCCCTTGCACTGGCACTCTCAAATGCCTTAGAAAGTAATAGCGGTGGCCTTCTTCTGGTTCAAAGTGCAGAGGACCTGTCCGTGACGTCACGTGCAAGATATGTATGCAATTATTCGTTCCCGGTAGCCATTGAGAGATCTAGTGAGAGCTACTGATAAAGTACCCGACGGTTGTAGCGTGCGCAACGTAAGAGCCGAGATGTAGTGTGTGCATCCCTCGCGTGCGCTAGCGCACGCATCTCTCTTATGTACAGCGCATGCGCAGCCGCACTCCCACGGGCGATGCGTGCGCTAGGCCCTTGCTCGCGCCAAACTAAAACTCTCTCTATTGCCTGCTTCGTAAAGACCTCGCTGTGAGCGATATTTGAGACGCGGGTGCCTTTTACTGGCGAAGCTCCTTAGGCCGTGGGTCTTCCCTCCTCTGTAGTGGTAGTGGTTAGTAGTAGTAGTAGTTAGTAGCCACCTCTACTTTATAAGTTGCTCAATAGATTACGTTGTGTGTATATCTCCTTAAGAATAACATTACTAAACGGCGTTAGTGGTTTTCACAGCTTACCTACGGAGTGAATGATGATGAGTGGGGCGAAGCGTCCGTCCATGCGTCTGCACTTCTTTCGTTCGTCCGCTTGTCTGTCCGCCCACCTGTTCATTCGTCCAGACGCTTGCGCGGATGGACACATGGACGGACGGACGCTTCGCCCCCCCACTCTTCATCATTCACTCCTGGATATGCTGTGATTCTTTGTCGTTTACTATCTTGTTAGTTTACACTTAGCGTGTCATTCTCTGTCATCAGTTAAATTAATTGACAAATGCACGTGATGAACTGTCTGGAGCGCTTTTGAGCAAACGTGATGCTATTACCAAACACCTTATACTCGGCGGCGGCGTACGCAAAATTTGCGCCACGAAAGTGTATTCTGCAGACCAGCGCGTTAGCACTGCCTGCCACGGCCACTAGTTTTTATCCCGCGTCCATGGCATTGGTGTCGCGTGTTTATTCATCTTTGAGGTAATGATGGAGGAGGATTTGTCGCATACGCGTGCGGTGCTCGCGCACAACTATTAACGACCGTATTGGAATGGTGA
>WOVY01001017.1:0-18533 GCA_013436015.1 Rhipicephalus annulatus | reverse complement strand
TTATGAATAGCTGTCATTACGTTTTACTCCCATATTCCACCTGCAGCTCAAGTGTCAACACTGCGCCATTCATGCATTCCATACATGCTAGCAGGAACTGGCAAGCCACAGGTTAAATGATGCCATCTAACTACGGTCTTATAGATAACAGTAACACACATAGTAACATGGTAAACTTCAAATGGAGAGAGAGCATGCTCCTGACTAGACAAACTACGCGTGTACACATTTTGTCCAAGAGTATATCGACGTAACTCAGGTCCCATATTTATTACTATAACAAAGCAGGTATGCATGCCACTCTCTAAACGTTATCGCACCCAATTATGTGGGCACTGCACTTGAGAGTCCTGTCCATCACTTCAGAGATTTTCGCACTCCTTTGTCATTTCGCTGTCGTGTAACGTTTCATAAAGTCTAGTATCCTCTTGAGCAGCTTGAGCCGTTCATACGGCCACGGTATTGACTGTGGCACAGCTCTTGTCCTCCATGTCTGCGTGCGATGTCATACACCGAGATGCCGTAGTTCAATTGAGGAATTTCGATTTAAGGGCGCACAGCTGCGTGAAGAAAACGAGGAGGAAGAAAATCGTTAGCTTTGTGTACTTTTTGTGTTTCACCTGACGTACAAGCAATCTTTTTTTCAGGTTTTATGCTATTTACTTGAGCCCGACTGCTCGACGGGGGCTTTACGTAGAAGAGCAATAGCTTTGATTATATCATATTCTGAGTGGTACAAATATTCTATTGACACACAACTTAGTTGACTGTCTCTAAATAAAAAAAACTGCGGACGGCAATTTTTCTTCTGGGCGCAATTTCATACTTTAGTGCTGTGATATTCACACACAAAAAAAAATACAAAGTTTGATTGTATGGAGTTCCAAATTCAAAGGCCGCAGAAAGGAAGCGTGGGATCGACAAAATACCATATCACCCATCCCAGAAAGCACTAGTTATGGCCAGCTATCAGTCGACATTATCTAATTCGATTATAATATTACGCGGTGAAAAAATCTCGGCTGCGTGCTCACGAAGCGAAAAAATTGACAAATCCCACGTTCTGTGGAAATTAATGATATGCGAAGCACGAATGAGGAAGATTGATATGTCACTTAAGATGAGCACAACGTTACAGGTGGACGTAAATCATGCCGTACATGACTCCCATGGCATGGTCGTATTCTCGGAATGTGTCATTTACCTTCAATATCTTTTCACGTCACGTAATGCCCAATTGCCTGTATGTGGAGTTAGCAAAACGATATGATCCCGCTATGAGTGTAACATGTGATCATGTTTCACATGACTTGCGTACCATGAATATCATGTTTAGGCATGTCATTTACATTCATCATGTATAAAAACAACGTGATTCCAAATTTCGTATATGTGGAGCTAGCGGAACGACCACTACAGGCCATGAGTGTAAGATGTAATCATGTTTCACATGAATCGAACCTAATGATTACCATGTATGATAACAAATATAAGGATAGTCCACATAGAACATCAGCAAAGTATGCTGCACGTGTAGTTGGTTGTTTTAGGAAAATTCCAGTATCTATTGCCTGAAAAGGCAAAGCTTACGTTGTACAACGCTCTGTATGAATCACAGTTAAATTACTGCGTATTGGTATGGGGAAGTTGAACAAATAATTAGTAAACTAATCTCAATGCAGAAAAACACGCTTAGAAAAATTGCTGACCTGTTGCTACAGAATGCATTATAAACGATTGTTTACTACCTATCGTATCATGCACTTAAACAACATGTACCATCATCATCTTTGACAGCTCTACAATCACAGATTGAACACGGCATATTGTCCTGATGTGAAGTCGCTAACTTCCACCCAACATTTTTTACTACTTTACAAGGCACCACGAGTAATGGTCTGTGACTCACCCACGGACTAACTACAGCTTTCAAGCTCTAAGCTATACATTGCCTTCTTTGCTCAAGATGTTTGCCTTTTCTCACACTTCGATAGGCGAACTTTCCTGTAACTATCTTCGAAACATATTTCGTTAATGTGTGCGTTTCCGCACCGTCCTAAATATATGTGTACGCAACCTTATTTGAATATATCTGTAGTTATGTTTTTGTAGTACTGCCCATTTTTTGTGCACCGAGTTTCTCAGCTTTTCAGTTTTGTTTTTATGCTACACAATAGCCTGTCCTATTTCTGCATTCGTTCATACGACAGTTCCGGTGTATTCCTGGGGAAGAGAGTGACGTGAAGCCACTGCTGTGGTGGATTTTTTTCCTTCTCCTTAGCCATTTATTTGCCCTACACCTCTACCAAAAAGGGGAAGGGGCACGGCGTTGTACGGGGAAGATGAGCTCGAAGGGGGATGCACCCCGCCGCGATGGTCTAGTGGCTAATGTACTCGGCGGCTGACCAGCAGGTCGCGGGTTCGTAAGCCGGCTGCGGCGGCTGCATTTCCGATGGAGGCGGAAATGTTGTAGGCCCGCGTGCTCATATTAGGGTGGACGTTAAAGAACCCCAGGTGGAAGAAATTCCGGAGCCCTCCACTACGACGTCTCCATTATTGTCATGAGGTCGTGACGTGGCCGAAGACAGGAGACTTTATGTTGGTATTTAACTCTTTATTTGGGCGAACCTGTGCCCCGTAAATAGAAAGTTGGATTACAGTAGCAGTCTTGCACAGATAGCGTTTAAGAGAATTTTATTTCTGGATATATCTTACACAGCTTATGTGCACACATAAAAATGGACAATGGTGAACAATGCGTATGTACAATGCAAGCTGTTATATACAGCGAAATAACGTATAGTGCATGCAGTGACGTACAATGCAAAAAACTATACAACAAAGACGGGACATTCAAGACATCGAGATGATTAAACTTAAATAAACAGTAAGGCTAAATGAACAAACAAGGGGAGGTCATTCATGGTGTAGCGTGATATTTTGAATTCACCTGTGAGGACAATTTGCTCTCGCGCTCAAGAACAATATTGCACAAAAGGACATGTTTCTAAAGAATAAAAGAAAAATACACACTGTAATGTCACAGTGGTACAAGCTCTGACCCACCTCCTCAATACGGGAGAAAAGGCATGGACACTCTGTTGTTTTTTAGGACAATAAATTGCGCAGACCACCATCGAAGGAAAGCCTCCTCTCCCAGCATGACTAGTTTTGCGTTAAAATGCATAATCATTATGTTTTTTTAGCCGATGTAGTAAAGGAAACATGGTTCTCTGGGGGCGTTCCCTCAGGCAGGCCAGTCCCCTTCGTTTCCATAAGACAAAGGCTCCGATAGCCATTAGGAGTACGACAAAGTTATCCCTGTGGCTATACTTCCACTGCATACTTGTTGGAAGGATCCTGTAACAATGCGCCAAAAGGTGCGCGCTACTATACATTTATGGAAGGCATGGTTAAGTGTTTCGACGCGACCGCATTGCGGGCATGTGGCGGAGGGCATAACGCCCCACGCCGCAAGGTGGTCGGCCGTTGGTAAAGCCCCCCATTCCCTGAGCCAGTTTAGGTCGTGGTTTGTCAAAATGGTTGATTGGGCGAGTTGGTGATACATGACTAAATATGAAATGGAAGCGCACAACGTAGATGCAGACGGAAAGACAGGGACAAGCGCTAACTACCAACTGAAAGTTTATTCGGAAAAAATATGAAATATATACTAAAAGATGATACAGTGTCAAGGCACATACGATAACACTAAAGCACAGACCAAAAATGGCAACACCGATAGAATATCTTAGTGCGTCAGCCCTACCTTACCATCGCTTACTGTGCTTTACATTGATTAGTTAACTTCTACGGCATCTGTTAATGTTTAAAAACGCTAGCTCCTTATCGGACAAAGCGATTGATGGTTTGCTGACGCAAGCCCCGTGTTCCGCTATGTGTGCTGCTTCAATTATAAGCCTTGTGCGCTCATCTTTGTGTTTTTGGAGAACTACTGTCTTATCAAATTGTACTTCACAGCCACATCTAGTGACATGCTGGGCGAGAAAACCATCGTTGCCGCTACGAACATTGCACGCATGCTCACGCAACCTGTCGTTGAGGCATCTTCCAGTTTGCCCAATATAACAGGCACCGCACGAAAGTATGATCATGTAAACTACGTCACTAATGCAGTTGACAAAACGGTTCCTGTGCTTTGTTTTACACCGCTGTTCCCTGTGTCTAGCGCCACATGTCAGTCTAGCCAGCTGAGAAAGCTTGTGTGGTGCAGAGGAAACTACACGCACTCCCATGCGCTGCCCCACCTTTTTCAGGCGGTGGGTAACCTGATGCATGTAAGGGACAACAGCTACTCTTTCTCTTTCTTTTTCGTGGGTCCTGTTGTCACGTCTTACTGCACCATGTCCTTGGCCATCTTTAGCTCTCCGTTTTCTACGGATACTTTCGGCCACGGACACCAAGACCGCCTCAGGATACCCAGCTGACTTAAGCCTAGCCACCTGATTGTGGAAGCTGGCCTCCATTGAATGCATACAGGAACGGTCAAGTGCATTAGTGAAACACGTACTCACTATGCCTCTTTTTACAAGTTTGCTATGAGCCGACGTGTATGGCAGAAGCGGTTTCCCCTCGCGTGGCTGGAATTCCCAGCAGGTATGTTCAGCCCTAAACGTAAGCCTGAGATCAAGAAACCTGATTGACGAGTTTTCCGGCATTTCATGGGTCAATACAAGTGGACCAAGGTATTTCTTAAAGAGAGACAACACAATATTGGCATGAGACACAAAACCTCGAGGATCACACTTCACTATGACTAAAAAATCATCAACAAATCGAAACACTTTTTTCGCTGCAGTGCTCACTAATTCTTGATTAACGGCCCTGTCCATTTTCGCCAACAACAAATCACTCAAAAGTGGGGCCAGACACGACCCAATCGACACGCCCTGTTTCTGAAGATATACGTTGTCATTCCACTCTACATATGTGGAGTTGAGATACATGCCCAATAAGTCTAAAAAACCACGCGCACTCATTCCTGTGCTGTTCTGAAATGACACTCCACCGAATTGGTCAATGCATTCTTCAATACAAGTGAGCAACGCATCATGAGGTAAAGAATAGTAAAGATCTTTAACATCTATTGAGAATGCCATGAGACCTGTGTTAAACTCTTGTCGGAAAAATTCGATAACTTCATCCGACTTCTTAATTAAAAATGGGTCCTTAATGGTGAAAAGCTTCAACTTATCTTGCAAAAACACGCCTACAATCTTTTGCCAGGAAGCACACTCAGATACTATAACTCTAAAAGGTACATCAGGCTTATGTGTCTTAGCTGAAAAAAATAAGTTCAACGAAAGTTTATCGCACCTATCTAAATTTTTCACTAAGCCTTCTAAATTGAGTTCTCGGCACAGGTCCTTTGCTCTTGCCTTCACTTTTCGCAAATCGATGCCGGTGAACGTATCGAACACGGTACTAATGGCGGACTGCGCTTTTTCAAAATACTGCCTTTTTGTAAGCACTGCGAAACCTCCCTCCTTGTCTGAAGGCACCGCACAAAGATCATTGTCAATTAGAAAGTTGATTGTCCGGCTTAAAGGCAGGTGGCTGCTGACGGGCTTACCGCGTTGAAGTATGTCCAGTCCTTCCGAGATGCACCGGCCAGAGTCTTCTTGAGGAACCCGACTAGATACACTTCTAACAATGGCTAACAGGTCCGGGGGGTCTCGCTTCTTCACAAAGGCGAATTTAGGGCCTAGGCCTAACGTCCTCTGCACAAATTCGGGAAGCACCACGTTACCAACCAAATGCACAGTTCTTTCACTCTGTTGTTTTCTTCTGACTTCAGAACGCAGCTTCCGAAGCTCTTGAACCCATAAGGAAGCAGAGCTGTCTTCAATCCTTGCTGCGAATTCTTCAAGCCTTCTTTTCCTCTTGTGCGAACGATGTTCTTGAAGAACTTGTAGCTTGAGCGACTCCCGGTATAGTCGAGCCTGCCGATTCCACTCAGAACGCAGGATTTTGCAAACCCTGATTCCGTGACCGGTCGAAGGGCTGAACCCACCAAATAGTGCTTTTACATCTTGTGGTATGTGCCTCTTACGAATGCAGAACGCTAAAGCTCTGGCTCGGCAGGTAGCTAAAGCGATGAGAGTGATTAAAATAGTGGGATGAAGGAACACAGACGAAGGAATGCCCGAAGAACTAGAAACGTAATTTGTCAAAATGGTTGATTGGGCGAGTTGGTGATACATGACTAATTATGAAATGGAAGCGCACAACGTAGATGCAGACGGAAAGACAGGGACAAGCGCTAACTACCAACTGAAAGTTTATTCGGAAAAAATATGAAATATATACTAAAAGATGATACAGTGTCAAGGCACATACGATAACACTAAAGCACAGACCAAAAATGGCAACACCGATAGAATATCTTAGTGCGTCAGCCCTACCTTACCATCGCTTACTGTGCTTTACATTGATTAGTTAACTTCTACGGCATCTGTTAATGTTTAAAAACGCTAGCTCCTTATCGGACAAAGCGATTGATGGTTTGCTGACGCAAGCCCCGTGTTCCGCTATGTGTGCTGCTTCAATTATAAGCCTTGTGCGCTCATCTTTGTGTTTTTGGAGAACTACTGTCTTATCAAATTGTACTTCACAGCCACATCTAGTGACATGCTGGGCGAGAAAACCATCGTTGCCGCTACGAACATTGCACGCATGCTCACGCAACCTGTCGTTGAGGCATCTTCCAGTTTGCCCAATATAACAGGCACCGCACGAAAGTATGATCATGTAAACTACGTCACTAATGCAGTTGACAAAACGGTTCCTGTGCTTTGTTTTACACCGCTGTTCCCTGTGTCTAGCGCCACATGTCAGTCTAGCCAGCTGAGAAAGCTTGTGTGGTGCAGAGGAAACTACACGCACTCCCATGCGCTGCCCCACCTTTTTCAGGCGGTGGGTAACCTGATGCATGTAAGGGACAACAGCTACTCTTTCTCTTTCTTTTTCGTGGGTCCTGTTGTCACGTCTTACTGCACCATGTCCTTGGCCATCTTTAGCTCTCCGTTTTCTACGGATACTTTCGGCCACGGACACCAAGACCGCCTCAGGATACCCAGCTGACTTAAGCCTAGCCACCTGATTGTGGAAGCTGGCCTCCATTGAATGCATACAGGAACGGTCAAGTGCATTAGTGAAACACGTACTCACTATGCCTCTTTTTACAAGTTTGCTATGAGCCGACGTGTATGGCAGAAGCGGTTTCCCCTCGCGTGGCTGGAATTCCCAGCAGGTATGTTCAGCCCTAAACGTAAGCCTGAGATCAAGAAACCTGATTGACGAGTTTTCCGGCATTTCATGGGTCAATACAAGTGGACCAAGGTATTTCTTAAAGAGAGACAACACAATATTGGCATGAGACACAAAACCTCGAGGATCACACTTCACTATGACTAAAAAATCATCAACAAATCGAAACACTTTTTTCGCTGCAGTGCTCACTAATTCTTGATTAACGGCCCTGTCCATTTTCGCCAACAACAAATCACTCAAAAGTGGGGCCAGACACGACCCAATCGACACGCCCTGTTTCTGAAGATATACGTTGTCATTCCACTCTACATATGTGGAGTTGAGATACATGCCCAATAAGTCTAAAAAACCACGCGCACTCATTCCTGTGCTGTTCTGAAATGACACTCCACCGAATTGGTCAATGCATTCTTCAATACAAGTGAGCAACGCATCATGAGGTAAAGAATAGTAAAGATCTTTAACATCTATTGAGAATGCCATGAGACCTGTGTTAAACTCTTGTCGGAAAAATTCGATAACTTCATCCGACTTCTTAATTAAAAATGGGTCCTTAATGGTGAAAAGCTTCAACTTATCTTGCAAAAACACGCCTACAATCTTTTGCCAGGAAGCACACTCAGATACTATAACTCTAAAAGGTACATCAGGCTTATGTGTCTTAGCTGAAAAAAATAAGTTCAACGAAAGTTTATCGCACCTATCTAAATTTTTCACTAAGCCTTCTAAATTGAGTTCTCGGCACAGGTCCTTTGCTCTTGCCTTCACTTTTCGCAAATCGATGCCGGTGAACGTATCGAACACGGTACTAATGGCGGACTGCGCTTTTTCAAAATACTGCCTTTTTGTAAGCACTGCGAAACCTCCCTCCTTGTCTGAAGGCACCGCACAAAGATCATTGTCAATTAGAAAGTTAATTGTCCGGCTTAAAGGCAGGTGGCTGCTGACGGGCTTACCGCGTTGAAGTATGTCCAGTCCTTCCGAGATGCACCGGCCAGAGTCTTCTTGAGGAACCCGACTAGATACACTTCTAACAATGGCTAACAGGTCCGGGGGGTCTCGCTTCGAATTTTTCCGACAAGAGTTTAACACAGGTCTCATGGCATTCTCAATAGATGTTAAAGATCTTTACTATTCTTTACCTCATGATGCGTTGCTCACTTGTATTGAAGAATGCATTGACCAATTCGGTGGAGTGTCATTTCAGAACAGCACAGGAATGAGTGCGCGTGGTTTTTTAGACTTATTGGGCATGTATCTCAACTCCACATATGTAGAGTGGAATGACAACGTATATCTTCAGAAACAGGGCGTGTCGATTGGGTCGTGTCTGGCCCCACTTTTGAGTGATTTGTTGTTGGCGAAAATGGACAGGGCCGTTAATCAAGAATTAGTGAGCACTGCAGCGAAAAAAGTGTTTCGATTTGTTGATGATTTTTTAGTCATAGTGAAGTGTGATCCTCGAGGTTTTGTGTCTCATGCCAATATTGTGTTGTCTCTCTTTAAGAAATACCTTGGTCCACTTGTATTGACCCATGAAATGCCGGAAAACTCGTCAATCAGGTTTCTTGATCTCAGGCTTACGTTTAGGGCTGAACATACCTGCTGGGAATTCCAGCCACGCGAGGGGAAACCGCTTCTGCCATACACGTCGGCTCATAGCAAACTTGTAAAAAGAGGCATAGTGAGTACGTGTTTCACTAATGCACTTGACCGTTCCTGTATGCATTCAATGGAGGCCAGCTTCCACAATCAGGTGGCTAGGCTTAAGTCAGCTGGGTATCCTGAGGCGGTCTTGGTGTCCGTGGCCGAAAGTATCCGTAGAAAACGGAGAGCTAAAGATGGCCAAGGACATGGTGCAGTAAGACGTGACAACAGGACCCACGAAAAAGAAAGAGAAAGAGTAGCTGTTGTCCCTTACATGCATCAGGTTACCCACCGCCTGAAAAAGGTGGGGCAGCGCATGGGAGTGCGTGTAGTTTCCTCTGCACCACACAAGCTTTCTCAGCTGGCTAGACTGACATGTGGCGCTAGACACAGGGAACAGCGGTGTAAAACAAAGCACAGGAACCGTTTTGTCAACTGCATTAGTGACGTAGTTTACATGATCATACTTTCGTGCGGTGCCTGTTATATTGGGCAAACTGGAAGATGCCTCAACGACAGGTTGCGTGAGCATGCGTGCAATGTTCGTAGCGGCAACGATGGTTTTCTCGCCCAGCATGTCACTAGATGTGGCTGTGAAGTACAATTTGATAAGACAGTAGTTCTCCAAAAACACAAAGATGAGCGCACAAGGCTTATAATTGAAGCAGCACACATAGCGGAACACGGGGCTTGCGTCAGTAAACCATCAATCGCTTTGTCCGATAAGGAGCTAGCGTTTTTAAACATTAACAGATGCCGTAGAAGTTAACTAATCAATGTAAAGCACAGTAAGCGATGGTAAGGTAGGGCTGACGCACTAAGATATTCTTTCGGTGTTGCCATTTTTGGTCTGTGCTTTAGTGTTATCGTGTGTGCCTTGACACTGTATCATCTTTTAGTATATATTTCATATTTTTTCCGAATAAACTTTCAGTTGGTAGTTAGCGCTTGTCCCTGTCTTTCCGTCTGCATCTACGTTGTGCGCTTCCATTTCATATTTAGTCATGTATCACCAACTCGCCCAATCAACCATTTTGACAAATTACGTTTCTAGTTCTTCGGGCATTCCTTCGTCTGTGTTCCTTCATCCCACTATTTTAATCACTCTCATCGCTTTAGCTACCTGCCGAGCCAGAGCTTTAGCGTTCTGCATTCGTAAGAGGCACATACCACAAGATGTAAAAGCACTATTTGGTGGGTTCAGCCCTTCGACCGGTCACGGAATCAGGGTTTGCAAAATCCTGCGTTCTGAGTGGAATCGGCAGGCTCGACTATACCGGGAGTCGCTCAAGCTACAAGTTCTTCAAGAACATCGTTCGCACAAGAGGAAAAGAAGGCTTGAAGAATTCGCAGCAAGGATTGAAGACAGCTCTGCTTCCTTATGGGTTCAAGAGCTTCGGAAGCTGCGTTCTGAAGTCAGAAGAAAACAACAGAGTGAAAGAACTGTGCATTTGGTTGGTAACGTGGTGCTTCCCGAATTTGTGCAGAGGACGTTAGGCCTAGGCCCTAAATTCGCCTTTGTGATGAAGCGAGACCCCCCGGACCTGTTAGCCATTGTTAGAAGTGTATCTAGTCGGGTTCCTCAAGAAGACTCTGGCCGGTGCATCTCGGAAGGACTGGACATACTTCAACGCGGTAAGCCCGTCAGCAGCCACCTGCCTTTAAGCCGGACAATTAACTTTCTAATTGACATTGATCTTTGTGCGGTGCCTTCAGACAAGGAGGGAGGTTTCGCAGTGCTTACAAAAAGGCAGTATTTTGAAAAAGCGCAGTCCGCCATTAGTACCGTGTTCGATACGTTCACCGGCATCGATTTGCGAAAAGTGAAGGCAAGAGCAAAGGACCTGTGCCGAGAACTCAATTTAGAAGGCTTAGTGAAAAATTTAGATAGGTGCGATAAACTTTCGTTGAACTTATTTTTTTCAGCTAAGACACATAAGCCTGATGTACCTTTTAGAGTTATAGTATCTGAGTGTGCTTCCTGGCAAAAGATTGTAGGCGTGTTTTTGCAAGATAAGTTGAAGCTTTTCACCATTAAGGACCCATTTTTAATTAAGAAGTCGGATGAAGTTATCGAATTTTTCCGACAAGAGTTTAACACAGGTCTCATGGCATTCTCAATAGATGTTAAAGATCTTTACTATTCTTTACCTCATGATGCGTTGCTCACTTGTATTGAAGAATGCATTGACCAATTCGGTGGAGTGTCATTTCAGAACAGCACAGGAATGAGTGCGCGTGGTTTTTTAGACTTATTGGGCATGTATCTCAACTCCACATATGTAGAGTGGAATGACAACGTATATCTTCAGAAACAGGGCGTGTCGATTGGGTCGTGTCTGGCCCCACTTTTGAGTGATTTGTTGTTGGCGAAAATGGACAGGGCCGTTAATCAAGAATTAGTGAGCACTGCAGCGAAAAAAGTGTTTCGATTTGTTGATGATTTTTTAGTCATAGTGAAGTGTGATCCTCGAGGTTTTGTGTCTCATGCCAATATTGTGTTGTCTCTCTTTAAGAAATACCTTGGTCCACTTGTATTGACCCATGAAATGCCGGAAAACTCGTCAATCAGGTTTCTTGATCTCAGGCTTACGTTTAGGGCTGAACATACCTGCTGGGAATTCCAGCCACGCGAGGGGAAACCGCTTCTGCCATACACGTCGGCTCATAGCAAACTTGTAAAAAGAGGCATAGTGAGTACGTGTTTCACTAATGCACTTGACCGTTCCTGTATGCATTCAATGGAGGCCAGCTTCCACAATCAGGTGGCTAGGCTTAAGTCAGCTGGGTATCCTGAGGCGGTCTTGGTGTCCGTGGCCGAAAGTATCCGTAGAAAACGGAGAGCTAAAGATGGCCAAGGACATGGTGCAGTAAGACGTGACAACAGGACCCACGAAAAAGAAAGAGAAAGAGTAGCTGTTGTCCCTTACATGCATCAGGTTACCCACCGCCTGAAAAAGGTGGGGCAGCGCATGGGAGTGCGTGTAGTTTCCTCTGCACCACACAAGCTTTCTCAGCTGGCTAGACTGACATGTGGCGCTAGACACAGGGAACAGCGGTGTAAAACAAAGCACAGGAACCGTTTTGTCAACTGCATTAGTGACGTAGTTTACATGATCATACTTTCGTGCGGTGCCTGTTATATTGGGCAAACTGGAAGATGCCTCAACGACAGGTTGCGTGAGCATGCGTGCAATGTTCGTAGCGGCAACGATGGTTTTCTCGCCCAGCATGTCACTAGATGTGGCTGTGAAGTACAATTTGATAAGACAGTAGTTCTCCAAAAACACAAAGATGAGCGCACAAGGCTTATAATTGAAGCAGCACACATAGCGGAACACGGGGCTTGCGTCAGTAAACCATCAATCGCTTTGTCCGATAAGGAGCTAGCGTTTTTAAACATTAACAGATGCCGTAGAAGTTAACTAATCAATGTAAAGCACAGTAAGCGATGGTAAGGTAGGGCTGACGCACTAAGATATTCTATCGGTGTTTGCCATTTTTGGTCTGTGCTTTAGTGTTATCGTGTGTGCCTTGACACTGTATCATCTTTTAGTATATATTTCATATTTTTTCCGAATAAACTTTCAGTTGGTAGTTAGCGCTTGTCCCTGTCTTTCCGTCTGCATCTACGTTGTGCGCTTCCATTTCATATTTAGGTCGTGGACCTGAGAGGGAAAAGACGTGTTTGTAAGAGTCCAGCATCTTTTCGTCCGGCATTTCCGGCGTTGTTCTTAAGATAGGCTTTTAAATGCTAATAATTCGCTCATGTCGATGGGGGACATTTCCATTAGTTTTTGAACTGGAAAATAGTTTCGCTATTGTTGCAAAGATTTTATAACATGTGTGTAATACGCTGGTGGCTGCTCGGCAGCTGGTCCCGTGTCGTTGCTAAACCAAAAAGTCTTTATAGGTTCCTAGCAGATACACTACAAGTTACCTGCCTCGATACGATGAGTTTCTCTGCAATGTGCATCCCAAAGCAGAATGCTTTGCTTTTTCCGGGATTAAGACGTGCACCCGACAGGTAACTATACGTGTGGAAAATTCGCAGAAAGGATCTGTAGCTATCTATGTTCCAAATAAAAAACGAGATGTCATCGACGTATGCCGCTATTTTCACTTCGCCCAAGCCTGGAAGAGGGAAACCGCGTATCGAAGTGCATTTCTGGGTTTGTTTCAATAATGGGTCTATGCATAATACAAAAAGAACTGCGGAGAGGGTACAGCCTCGTCGAATGCCCCTACTTACTGCAATAGGTTCAGATGTATAGCCATTGACTACTAACGACGTTTCTAAGTCTCTGTAGAGTAAGGAGAGGGTGTCGGTTAAATGTGCTGAAAAGCCATAACACTCAAGCACAGCGAAGATATATTTCCATTCTACGCGATCAAAAGCTTTTTCCTGATCCAAGGAAACAAAAACGCCAGATATTTGTTCACCCAAGGAGCCGTTGCGAACACTTTGAAGAACAGCTGGATCTGAAACCAGTCGTCCGTTGATAAAAGACTGCGCAGCCGTGCGCGAACTAAGACGTAGCAAAAGTTCGTACCACACCTTTGGCTGATCGAGTTGTCGTGCATTGCGAACGTCAGCGTCTCGTCTCTGCGTACAATGCGCACTTTTCGTAGCGTGTCGTTTATCTCAGTCGTCAGGCGCGCTTTCCTTTCGCGCCCCGCTTTGATAAGCTCGGCGCGCCAACTGTGTTTTACTGCGTCCCAGTTACGGGGATCAGGCGGCCTTTTGCATGCTTGCTCTAGTGCATTGCGCAGTTATGCTACGCTTTCCGGGTCATGCACGAGTGTGGTGTCAACTTTCCAATGGTGTCTAAATGTAGTGGATTGTCAAAGAAAAGTTTTACAGACAGTGGAAAGTGTTCTGTAATGCATGGAACGTCCGGTGGGAAATGTAGGACCTCGCAACTAAGGACATGTGTGGCTAGCACCTCTGGAAAATAGAAGCGGTCTAGCCGGGTCATGTTGGGACCCCGTTGCCATGTTGCAACGATGTCATTTCCGTGAGTGTTGACCCACGCATCGCTGAGCTTGAAATGCGGATGAGTTGCCGCAATGCGCAAACTCCGCTATATTGTCTGCTTTGTCTGCGTCCGCGCGCATCTCTGTCGGTGTCCTCAACACAGTTGAAATCTCCAACTAAGAAAGTGGGGTAACTGTCAAACATAAATGAGTCGAGTGAACTGAAAAATTGACCGTGCCCCCACTTTGAGCAGGGGCATATATTACGAGCGCCCTTAACCGTCTGCCGTGGAGGTCAAAGTCTACTGGTAGTGTGCGGCCGTCAAAACCATAAACACAGTGTGCTCTTCGACGTAACGTTGGTGTGAAGAAAATAACTCCGACTCCGCACATCTTTGAATCAGTCAGCGAAAAAAAGGCTTCGACTCCAAAATGTGAACAAAAGGATTGCACGTCGAAAGGGGCTCTAAAATTACATAGCTGTAAGAAGAGGATGTTGACATTACGTGACCTTGTGAAGTGCATGACTTCTCTCTGCTTATCTTCGCGTCTGAAACCCTTGACGTTTAAGGAGAGAAAATGCACCGTAGCCATTTTGAGAAGGGAAAGTGCGCGCAAACTTCAGAAAAACCCCTTGCAGAGGGTGGGGTGAGCGCTCAACGAGTGAACATGACTAAAGAGAGAAATGCTCTGACGTCGTCAGCGCATTAGCAAATTTTTGGGGCTTACTACTGTCCCTAGAGCCGTCAGAGTCCGTGGTTAATGAGTGGGCTCGCTGTGGTGGCTGGAAGGTCTATTTTCATGGTGCTGGCACCGACACTCGCACCGGCGGCCGCACCTGTAATCTGGTAAATGGAGTTTGACAGGCTCAATTTGCGGGTCTGAGCCGAGTACTTGCTGGCGCGGATGCTCGGCGTTGTCGGTGGCAAAATCACCGTTGTTGTCTTGTCTGGGCCGATGACCGGAGCGTCTGCGCGTGCCGTTGTTCGGGTGCCGTGTCCCATCGAAGCTCTCGGCGCTTCGGAGCTACTGGTGGTGCTAACTGTGTCAGAGCTGTAGCTCTCGTGGTCTCTGCTAAGCACGGGAACTTGGGCTTCGGCTTTGGATGAGCTGTGTTCTTCATAGGCGTCCGGCGTGAAGTCGCTGGTCTCGGACGGGGCGTGAAGGGCTGACGAGGCTTTTCTCAGACCGGGGATGCAGGTCTCCTGCGTCTTGTGGTTCAGCATGGGCGTCCAGTGTCGCTTGTGTCAGTGTCGCTCGCAGGCTCGTCGCGCCGAATATCATCTTGCAATGCGGGCATGAGGTTGGTGCGCGCTTGTTCTTCGCTTGCTGCTGCTGCAGCCACTGTGAAGGACTTCGGACGCACGCAGGCAGCTCTTGCATGGCTGCCCAAGCACTCGCGGCACGGTTCTGTGCATCCCTCTTTGGCATGTCCAAACCACGTTGCAGCGCTGTGCGACGAAGCGTGGCACAATCTTTGGCGATTGTGGCCAGAATTTCTGCACTTCTTTCTTGACACCCCGGTAGTCACACATGACATTGTAGCCTTGGGACTGTCAGAAATTTCAGTATTCGGCTTCTGATTTCCACTCGCGCCTCACGGACACCTGTGCCAACCCCAGGGCGGCCCTTGAACCCTGGCTCGTGGATATGTTGCACGTTGCCGTAGGCGGAGAGAGCAGTCACTGGGGCTGCGTCGCCTACCCACAGCGGTACCCGGAAGACTGTGACGTAGACTATTTCAGGACCTACGCTGACTAGTGGAACTGATTCGCCGTTCAAGAGGATGGCGCCCGGCTCTTCAGGTTGGTGGCTAAACGGACGTTTGCCGCTGCGGCGCCGAACTTTGCACCTCCCATGTGCTGGAGGGACTTGCCGGCTGGGGCCGGTTACTGCTTCGAGGGCATCTATGATGTAATCGACGGTGCTCTCCTCGGGAGCGCTGAAGTTAAAGCAATGCGCTTTCGGTGGTGGCGCTGCGAAAGCCATCACACTTTCGTCCTGGCCCTGGCTCCCACTGGCTTGCGCTGTGGTTCCCGGGCATTGACTCACGATGAAGGCCTGGACAGCGCCGGAGGGTTGTCCAGAGGTTCGCTTGATGCTCGATGAGATGGGGTCGACGACTGGCAGCATGCCTGGTCGCGGGAATCCCGGCGCCAGGTAAGCGGTGAACGGAGCGTCGGCCGTCGATCAACTACTGACAAGCGGCGAAGTGCGCCGGCATTTATACTCTTCCCAATCGAATGTTCTAGTGTTATTGCTGGTGGTGGCGTAGGCTCCAGAATAATCTGTACAGTTCGCAGAGTGGACGTGATTTTATCGAAATGATCTACTAAAGTCCGGAAGCTTCTCGAAAACTGCCAGTGCGGTTCGCGCTGAGAATTTTGTAGTGTTTTGGGGCGATAACAATACTAGAGAAATGGAACGTGGCATTTCCCTTCTCTGAAAAAGGCATCGTCGCAATTCTTTAACTAAAATGAAGGTACAACAATAATGCAAGAAAGTACAATAAATAAATTGCGATACACTATTAATACAAAAAAACACTTTCAGTTTTGTTTACGCGCAAGAAACCGGCTTGAGGCACGCGACTTGGACGACTTTTAAGTCACGATCGAGGTCGTTCAGCGTTCGTTGATGCCTTCGGGGACAACCTCGTAATCAAGTGGGCCGAGACTCCGAACCACCCTGTACGGTCTGAAGTACCGTCGCAGAAGCTTTCCATTTAGCTCATGTCAGCGTACCGACGTCCACACCTAAACACGTTCACTGGGCTGGTATTCCACGAAGCGTCGTCGAAGATTATAACGGCGGCTGTCGGTCGTCTGTTGATTCTTCATACGGAGGACGCGCGAGTTGTCGGGCTTCTTCGGCGCGTTTGAAGGTACTCACTCACTTTGAGGTTTTCTTTGTCGTTGACGTTGGTAACATGGCATCGAGAGTCGTTGCCGGGCTCCTTCCGTAGACCAATTTGTATGGAGATATTTGCGTCGTCTCCTGCATCGCCGTGTTAGATGCGAAGGTCACGTACAGAAGAATGGCGATCCACGTCTTGTGTTCGACATCGACGTACATTGCCAGCATGTCGGCGATCGTCTTGTTAAGCCGCTTGGTCAGGTCATTGGTCTGGGGTGTACGCTGTCGTCCGGCGGTGGTTTGTCTGGCTGTATGCCAAGATTGCTTGAGTTAAGTCGGCAGTAAATGCCGCCTGTTCCCTGTCGGGATAAGGACCTCTGGGGCGCCGTGACTTAGGACGATATTTTCGACGAAGAACTTAGCTACCTCGGATGCACTGCCTTTTGGCAGGGCTTTGTCTCGACGTTGCGGGTGAGGTAGTCGGTAGCTACCACGATCCATTTGTTTCCGAAAGCCGACGTCGGGAACGGCCCCAGTAGGTCCATACCGATCTTCTGGAAAGGTCGGCGAGGTGGTTCAATTGGCTGCAGAAGTCCCGCTGGCCTTGTCGGTGTGCTGTCTTGCGTCGGACCAGTCCGGCATGTCTTCACATAACGAGTTCACGTCGGTGGTAAGACGTGGCCAATAGTACCTTTCTTGTATCCTCGCGAGCGTGCGAGAAATACCGAGGTGCCCTGCTGTCGGATCGTCGTGCAGAGTCTGCAGAAGATCTGGTCGCAAAGCTAAAGGCACACACAAGGAGGTACGTGGCTCGAAGCGGTTGTGAAGTGAAAGACTTTTTTTCCGAGAAGACCGTTTCGCAGGAAAAAACGACGCAAGTGCACGCTTGAATACCTTCGGGACTTCGGCGGTCCTACCTTCGTGGTATTCTATTAAGGCCTTAAGTTCTGGTCGGCCCGTTGTCGTTCTGCGAAGTTGTCGGAGTTATAGTTCTCAAGATGTAGTCGTCATCCGGGTCGTCGGGTGGTGGTTGGTCGACAGCCGCATGAGAGAAACAGTCGGCGTCGGAATGTTTCTTGCCGGATTTGTAAATGACAGTAATGTGATATTCTTGACGTCCCAGGCTCAATCGTGTTAGGCGACCCTGAAGGCTCTTTGGCTAGCCAAAACAAGGCGTGGTGGTAGTAGCTCACAACTTTGAAGGGCCTGCCGTTGAGGGTAGGGGCGAAATTTCAACGTAGCCCAGATGATGGTGAGGCACTCCTTTTCTGTTGTGGAATAATTGGCTTCTGCTTCGGATAGCGATCGGCTGGCGTAACTAATAACCCTGTCAAGTCCGCCAGCCCTTTGCACAAGAACGGCGCGAAGACCTACGCTTCTTGCGTCAGTGTGTATTTCTGTCTCGGCGAATTCGTCGAAATGGGCAAGTAACGGAGGCGTCTGGAGGCAATGTTTAAGCTCCTGGAAAGCATGTTCCTGCGGCGTTTCCCTCTTGAACTCCACGTCGGCCTTGGTAAGTTAGTGAGAGGATCAGCGATGCGGGCGAAGTTTTCACGAACCGCCTATAATAGGCGCATAGGCCCAGAAATAATGGCGCATCGCCTTCTTGTCAGTGGGCGGCGGGAAGTCGGCGATGGCGGCTCTTTACGTGGATCGGGATGAACTCCAGACTTGCTACCACGTGCCCCGAAGAAAGAGCTCCTCGTACGCAAATCTGCCCTTTTTTGGCTTCAGTGTGACTCCGGACGTCTTGATGGCTT